>OMNM01050081.1:2616-16097 GCA_900302745.1 Parablennius parvicornis | reverse complement strand
GTGTGCATGAAGATTTACGACCTCCTGACCAGCGGTCAGCACAAACTAACCCGCCGGGAGTTTCTGCCCTTGTTGTCTTTTTGTGAACATTTCTTCAGTTTTCCTCAAGAAGACTGGTTGTTTAATGAATGAATGAATTAATGAATGAATGAATTAATGAATGAATTAATGAAGCATTCGTTAATGTGCTCATACGAAAGCTCGTTCACGTCACAACCACTTCTGAGTCACTGCTATTTCTCCTGAAACTTCACTGCTTGTATCTGTTGAGGAGAAAAAAAAAAGTTGAAACAAAACTAATCAGAAAATATTTCACTTTATTTCAGTCGATAATTGTTCGACTTTTGCAAAAGTTAAATTCCTACGAACCAAAATTTACCACATTTAGCAGAGCAGAGTTTTATATCTCTGTTAAAACGACATATTAGTGAAGACTTTCATCCATCAGATATCACTTTTATAAAAAATGTGACAAATCCCAAGTGAAAGTGACTTTTTGATAAAAATCCAAATGAATTTTTTTTAACCAAAATTTGTGACAAATGTGTGCGTCACGCTGAGGAGATTCCAAACTATAAATACTTCAATCGGTCACAGTGACTTTGACTTTCAGTCACTGCAATCTAATCAGTTTATCACAGAGAGAGATAAAAGAGTTGTTGTTGACGTCCGGCGTTAATGAGATGTCATGGATGGACGCAGAACACAAAAACAAAATGCCTCAGGCTTCTGCCGTCATCGGCACCACGGCCAAGGTTTGACCTGCACACTGAAACGAAGAGCACAAATATCAAGAGCTTCTGCCACACTGACAGACTTCCGACTCTCGGCCCCGTTCATGTGACTTTTCAAGGAAAAACACCTTTTTTGCATTTACAAAGCAATTTCAAAAAAGGATGTCGTTAGCATGTTGGGCCATTAGTGGGCGCTGCTGTTCGTGTTTGTAATGAAACCCACACACACGGGGAGAGAAATATATATTATATAAACATTTTAAATGTTAGGAACATTAACAATGACGAGTACAGGGACGTTTGTATAAACAGAGGATGGATCGTCATTACAGGGGACTCAACTAGAAGACTGGAGGCTGCAGGAGAAGAGGACTGACCGTCAGTCGGCAGCTCGTTGTTCGGAGGTGGTGTGTGTCGTGTAAACGGGGTCTCCTACTCCAACATGTTCCTACCTTTTAAGAGATTTTCTGTTTTGATGGAGATTTTAGCAAAGTGTTTCTCTCCGACAGGAAATAGATAATCACCACAATAAAAGACAAACATGCCGGCATTTGCAGCAGACTGACATTTTTTACAACGGAAATCCAATTTTAAAGTGAGATACATTTCAAAAGCGTCCACAGATTCCATGTTTCTGACACACATTAGGAAAGTCATGTACTGCAGTGTTTGATAAATCATTTGACGATCAAAGTAAATCCACAGGTCCAAACGTTGAGTCTGAAGTCTTTAGAAACCAAATAAAAACGGTTGTTTGATGGATGAGGAGGCAGCAGAGAAGGTGAGTGGGTGGTCAAGGCCAGTCGGGAGGCTTCGACTGACAATGAGCGAGAAGGACACAGCGAGAAAAGAGCTTGATGAGGACGTGCATTGATGGTAAGGTTACCCACACTGAGGAGAGAGAGTGGGAGGGGCCACAAGCACAGGGAGGGGCTGAAGGGCTTTTGTTGCTCAGCTGAAAGGTCAGCGAGAGCGGACGCCTCACGTGGTGTCAGGTTGAGTGTGCACAGCTCGAGGTAATGACTACTTGTGATGGACACCATATGCAACCTTGCTGCCAAGACGCCGGCGCTTTCTCTGTGACATTTACTAAAAAGGCTGCATGCAGCTAATAGCAGCGCCGTTCCTCTTTGTTTCTCACACAATCTGAAACCCTCCAAACCGTCCCCACCACCAACGCTGCACCAGTTCAGAATTGTGAAGCCAATTCCGTGACTTTCCAGTCGTCTCTCTGGATTCACGGGAAGCTTCAAAGAATCTGAACGTATACTTCTGGTGTGTTTAGGTTGTCTGGATAAATACTTTCTTCATTTGTTCTCTGGCTTTGGTTTTAGAATATAAAAGCAGTTTTGACAGCACGCTGTATGAAATAATGATTCACCGCGGTTACTAATGTTCTCCTCTCACCCACATGTCAGAGCTGTCTCACACAGAAACAAAACTGCTTTGGTGAAACAGATGAAAAAATGATTACAACCCCACAAACAAAAGTCAAAAACCATATTTTATAGTTTCTGATGTCTTCTTCCTGCTTGGCAATATTAATGTGCAGACTCCAGTGTTTGACAGGGACTATCTGACAAAATGATTCTGTAAGCTTGTTTCTCCACCAACAGCAGGAACGCCTCACCAGCTTTGGTCTGTATATATTCATTTTGCAGCTCTCTGCATTGATACAGGTTTAGAGGCTGCAGAGCTCCCCAAATGTCTCCCTACATCCTTCTCGCTACCTATTTCCTCCCGTTCCTTGAGGGAATCCTGAGGCATTTTCACTTTAAGCAGGATATATGATTCCTGCAGCATTTTCTAGGTGTGCCCTGGTGTCGCCTCGACAGCGTGCCTGGAATATCTGAACAGAGAGACTTAATCCTGGATCCTCTCCATGTAAAGAAGACGACCGCAAAGCCCATCAGGAAAATGTACTTTTTGGGCCTCGGCTACTTTTCTTTGTTTCTGAGTGTTTCAGTGATTCCCTGTAAAATGAATCAGTTAAAGGACTTAAGAGAGAGAAAAAAAAAGAGCGTGTTACTCGTGTTCTACTCTAAAGAGATCCCGTCACAATGGGTTAAACAATCAGCAATCGTTTGCACCACGTAATGTGCACAGTCCACATTTTCAATCTTCACTTTGCTTCTGAGGAAAAGTATAATTGCTAATTGCAGCTCTAATCCCGGCAGCTCCACATTTGGCTGTCAGCCGCCGGAGGACAGGCTGATTGTCCGTTTCGGTGGAAGGAAGTGTGAAGCCAACACAAGGCAGGGATGTCATTAATAGCTGCAGACGCCAATGGACTCCAGTTCATTTAAAGCCAAAAGAGCTTTTCCAGACGAACCATCTTATTCAAGCCTTTGAAGGGTTTCACTTTTCTGATCCAGTTTAGTTTGTCAGGAGGACACACACTCAGCCCGCCGTACCAAGGTGGTGATTCTCTCTCTCCAACGCTGCGGCATTTTACAACAAAGTTACTCCGACGTCACGAGAACAGTGAAGTCCAGACAGTTCTCTTCAGATGTCTGTCGGTTTAAAATAACGGGCTTAGAGATTATTGGCTTTGTGCGACGCTGATATAGGTGACGGGCAGAGAAGATCTAAAGTAAGAGATGGGGATCAGAAAGTTCAGAGAAGAGGAAGTGGAACAAAGTAGAGAGGCAGCAGACTGACAATGAGGTCTTGTGGCCAGGCACCGCCGCCAATCCAGCCGCTGAAGGTTTCAGGCCGCAGATTGTTTCAGACGTCGATAAGCCGGGTCGCCGATTCCCCAATTAATGCGTGAACGCAAGGCCGCCGACAGCGCAGGTGGAAAGTTTTTACTTTTGTCAGAGGGTAATTGTGGCGGGCTGGAAAGCTGTTGGGTAATTTCTTGACAAGCTGATCCCTCATTCAGCCTCCGGGTTTATATGTGCCCTTCAACAGAGAACCTGCTTCATTCCTGGCTGTGCTCCCGAGGACTCGCTGGAAAGATGTTCCTGGGTGAAGTTAAACTTTTAATCAGCTTTTCTCCCCGCGGTGTATTGTGACAGTTTATATCCTGAGCTGCAACACACACTGCAGATACAAGGGAATGTCTTAAAACAGCTTTACGGCACAGATAGCAAATAAATAAATAAATAAAGTAAACAAGGAAACAATGTTTTCCAAACAGAATGTGTGTGTGTTTTGTTTTGTTTTGTTAAAGGACTGTAAGCTCCCAAATGCGACCTGCAGTGAGCAGCTTTTGTTTTAGCTCACCTTGAAGATGACATGTAAAGCCTGTTTGACAAAGTCCCCAGGCGGAGACTTCCTGTAGCAGGAAATTTGAAAAGCAAAGGTGGGATCAATCAAAGGACCCCCCACTACTTCTCTACCCGACTCCGGATAATTGGAAGGTGGTAGTGAGATAAACATAAACAACAACTAGTGCCGCACACCTTTATTTGGATTACACAAAGCGACTTGCCCTGAATATTTCCACAGGTTTTCGGGTGTGAATGCTAATTCAGTTCTTTGGCATCAGGCTGCAACTTGGAAGATGGAAAAGTATTAAAGAAGAACGGTGCAGCTTATTTTCTTCTAAAGGCCATTCAGACGGAGAAAGTGATGATTGAAGTGAACAGAAATACTTTTTACATTCATTTGGTTGTGACGCCAACGAGTACAAATCGCTCAATTAAAGGTTGGAAGAAACGACACAAGCAAACAATGGACTGAACGTCTTCCAGCGATTATTATCTTGTACTTATCGCGCTGGCCAGAACAAAGGAGGACTAGGATTTGGCTGCATTTCCTTTTAATTGGTATAAAAGGAGGCTAAAGCTTCAGTGCAGACGTGGAAACATGAGCCAGGCGTCTGAAGGGCAGCCTGGCCACCGGCCGGCTGGGTTCTGCTCCCGGGGGAACATCTCACCGTCGAAGAAAGGCGTTGGCTAAATGAACCTGACTGCTTTGATTTTTGGGGAGTTTTATTGTGTAAATGGCCGGAGTCTGAACACTTATACCCAGAGTAAAGTGTTCCTAAAGCCACAAAGGAAAGAAATGAGGATTACTGGAGAACATTAGTGGGGCAGGTTAAAACCCAGGGAGCAAGCTGAGTGGCATTTAACAGAGCACAGATACAAACAGTTAAAGGCCACGTTTACACAACAATCTTTAAAGGGAAAACACTTGTTGTTTTTTATTTTGTTTCCGAAAGGTTTTGCGTTTGTAACGAAACAACACATAGAAGCGTGCAGAGAACACCACAGGAGAAAAAGGAGACATGACGGAGTTGGATTCCCGTGAGGGGTGACTCAACTCTCAAACTATCGAGTCCCAGCAGAACGTTTCTTTTTCTAAAATGAAAGTTTTTGATACGATAGTAAACAATGAAGCACCTAACAATCAGTCTTCATCCTCGTCCTTCCAAATATTTTAATTCAGTTAAAAAAACAAACAAACAAAAAAAAAAAAACGAAATCTAAAACGGTGAGAAAAACCAGGCTGATTTATAAAAGGTCGACGTGCGACTGTATTCACTCTGGTGTTTCGTATTAATTTCTTGGCTGATTGAATTGAGAATCTCCACTAAATACCAGCAAAAGGCACGACATTTAACCGAGGCAACGTCTGAAATCTCAATGAGGAAATGAATCACATACCACAGCAAGTGGATGCTCACGACTTCTGTCTTTTCTTCCAGTTTTGGGTTTAACATCCATAAAGTCTCCTGACCGCCATCTGCTGGTTTTATCTCTCTACACTGAGTCCCACTGCTTTCCCATCCCCCAGCTCGTCTGGCGATCAATCTCTCACAGAAAACGGGACATAGTTTGGAGAGACGACAGCCTCTTCAATGAGAGTGTTTGCTGAGCGTCCTAACGCACTAAGACACAATTAGAAGGCTTCGGAATACTTTAAGAATCCACAAGTGTTTTAATGACGTCCACCGGGTTCTGGAAAAGTGTAATTTATTCAACGATTCAAGAAACACGAATAAATTAAATGGAGACAATTTAAACCATACGATGTGGCTGTAAGCTGGAGCTGTTTTGGAGAATGTTAATGTCAAGCACTGATATTATACTGGAGGCGGACGCTTTGGAGGAGAAGACTGAAGCAGTGGGGGGGCGGGGCTTAATATTGTGACTTACTGGGGTTGGGTGGGAACAGGGTGCAGCTCTTGCAGTGGATGATCTCCTTGATAACCGGCAGGTCCTGAGAAAGAGGTGCGGGAACCATACCGAGGCCGGGCATCATGGGGTTCATGGGGGTAATTCCAGCCATCATGCCCAGGTTGGGGTCGAAATCTGGAGGCAGGAGAGAAAACTTAATGAAAGGGAGTTTTCTTCCAAAGAGCGGAGCATCGTCTGCATCAATCAAAGAGCTGGACTCAACACCTCACAGGTACAGATCATCTGAAATCTGTTCAGCTGCATTTGGTATGATGCTCTCGTCCCCTGAGTGATTCCACTGTCAGAGCCTGTGACACACAGGCAGCCCACACATAATGGAATACACAGCCATTCATGAATAAATCATCGTGTAAACAACATGCATATTTTAAGAAGTTTTCACTGAGTCACTCTTTCTCTGTCACTCCTGCTGCTTGACTGATGACCGTAGAGACGGCGCAAAAAAACTTACATCCAAGGAAAGGTTTTATTTACCGTCTCTATTTACACCGAGGCCTAAACACACACACACACACACACACACTCCAACAAACAAATGTAGCCACACCCCCGACCCAGGCTGTGATAGGATTGCGTGTCCAGTGAGGAAATGTTTCACATCCATGTAAACGTGATGATTTGGGTTTGTTCAGTCAGCACAGTGACGATACAGCAGCTGCACAATTAATTAAAAAGACATTAAAGGAACTTTCCTATCACTCAACTCAGTTATGTGGAATAAATAAATGAAGAAATCATTAAAAGGGAACTCATCATTATTAAATGCCATTCTATCACTTACTTTTAGAGAATTTTATTTTGAATTATTTTCATTTAATTACAAACATTGTAATTCTTAATGTCCTGATAGCTTCCATGACGTCAACAGCTCTCACAGGTTTTTCCTGTGCGACAAGAAATTAGAGCCTAAATAGAGACTTATCACATCCGACTGTTTGTTGGGTCTGTTCAGACATCTGGAGTGACATGATACGTCCGCTGAAACCTTTTCTCTCCTTATTTACTTTCAGAATGTGTTTACTGTCGTTTTTATCTCTTTAACAAACGGCAACAAAAACAATAAATAACAAAAACCAAAACAGTAATATACAAAACACACTGACGTACAGTATACAGTGGGTGGATGAACAGTAAAGTCCAGAGTGTGTGTGTGTGTGTGTGTGTGAACCATATCAATGATTGCACTGCCTCATGTTAATGTCATGTTGAAGGTTGAATATTGTTCATGTCAAGAGTTACATTACATTGTAATCATGGCGTCTTTGTTTTAATACACTATGATGCTGCATGGTGACACAAATATGATTTGGTTATTAATCCCGTCTATACTAACCCTGACTGCTCGGTAAAACAAGTTGAATCTTACAAGTTAAATCAACTAAAAGTGACGTAATGTTACATTTAGTGCTTCATGCTAAATCCAGTTCATGAGGGTCCTCGGCCTGTGGAGGTCTGACCTGAGGGCCAGGACCCTACTGTTATTGTTTTTGTCTTTTTATCTCATCAATAACTTCAAAAGTCTCAAAGCTCTTCACAATGTTTGAAGTGACTAACATTCAGATAAAGATTACCAGTATACAGGAGTTTAATCCTCACAAACATGTGACCACTCACAACAAATCACCACTGTCACCGTTGACACGCTGTTTCTGCCCGACTGTGAACCGAGCAGCACCAATTTGACCACCAGACTATTGTTTTGTCGACTTAGCTTCATCGGCCCTCTCTTCCTTCACAGCTTACAGCCGATCACGCTCACGTTTATGTGCAGCTGATTTGATGTCCGTCAGCGTCAATGATTTTTGTCGTTGAGACTTTCAGAAATGCTTCCAAAACAAACTATCCGCCGTCTTCGACCTCGATGGAAGTGTGATTGTTTAGTGTGATTAATAGCTGTGCTGCTCCAAAATAACTCACTACAAAAATAACTCACTAAAAAAATAACTCACCAAAACAAACCAGTCAAAGATTCACATAAGCGAACCATGAATTTAGTATTTAAGCTTGTTCTTAATACTATTACTTTTTAAGGAGATAATGTTGGCCTTGCTTTGAGTTTTAATCTGTGCTCGAATATATTTATCTTTTCGGTTTATTGTGACGGTGCACACAAGCAGAAAATAACAGCAGCAAACATTATGCAGGCTCCATTTCACTTCTGACGATTTTGATCTTCAAAAGCAATAAATCCAGTGGAGAAAAAAATATGAATGTTCTTCAATATACAGCATTAACTGGCAGTGGATGGATATAAAAACATTTTCTCAAACGTAATTTGCCCTAAATTCATTGTATGAGCAGAAAATGGAGGAATTAAATGACACTAAGTGAAAGAGAATAAGGAAATATGAACATTATGGAAGACTGGGAATAGGTCCCCGGAGCACGAGCGGGAGTAATAAATATGTTGGGCTGATTAAACTGGCTGAAGGACAAGAGTGAGGGAATGAAACGGGAGGGCGGATAGAGAGAAGAAAACAGTTTCTGGAAGAAAAAGAAGTTGAGCCTGGTCTATAAAAGTAAAAAATGCATATATGACGATGACCTCTGCATCAGGCTTGAACCAGATGTGAGAGGAAGAGGAAACCATGATAAGGACAATCGCTGTCAGACGACTGACGAGTTCTTCTGCATGTTAAGAGGAAGAAAAGAAAGATGGAGTGCAGCAGCCCAGATAAGGGACGGTGGATGCAACAGCTGGCCTGAATGCCAAACACAGCTTCAAACAGGAACAAAACACTGAAACCTTTCAGGGCTGTGGAGCTTCTCTCAAGAAGAAGAAATGATTTAGAAAATTATACTTCAGGAAGTCACGTTTTACTGAAAAGCTCATTTTGTGTGCCTGCTTATGTAAAACTCCTGTCCTCGGACCCGGTTCCACTTCATTGTTTGTCTTCCACTGGATTTTTGCACAAACACAAACAAACTATCAAAACGTGTGGAAAAATTTACCATTTAAAGCAAATAGGATTTTGGTGAAAAACTCAAAATTTAAAGATTTTGAGATTTGATTGACATTAGCTGTAACATATGGAGAAGCAGCGGGGTGTTACACTGATGCTTCTCCGTTTGTTCAAGCTAATGTCCATTTAACTTTTAAAATATTTACGCATCCGTCATCCATTTGTGAAACAACCTTTTTCTGTCTTCAACATCAATTTTAAACTGTGAGCGTAAAATGTTCTGCTATTTGAGGAGTTGGTACTGGGTGTGTATCGTGAGAGCCAGAGTGGAGGAGCAGAGTGTGACGGTGTCGCTTCTCATTTTCCAATCTGAGCCATGGAACGGCAGACACACAATATTTCATGGGAAATTTCCTCGTACTGTGTTGTTCTTGTGGTAAATTAAGCCTACAGGCTCGTAAGTGCCACATATGTAGTGTGTTGATGCCAAGCACACTTGATATCAGCTCACAAGGTGGAAACAAACCAGTTAAATTAGGGTGCAAATGCACTGAAGTGCTGCTCATATTGCCACTGGAGTGAGTGTTGGTGTGTGTGTGTGTGTGTGTGTGTGTGTGTGTGTGTGTGCTCTCTAGCTTGTGCATTTATCCTTGACCATTAAAAGCCGAAGACCTGAAGCAAGCATGCAGCTGAGCCGTGTGTAATAAAGGAGATTATTTACTTGGTCCTAAGGATTTCCCGCTATGCCGCGGTCCTCTCATCTCCATCTTCAACTACGTAGCTGGAGGACACGTTTCATCGCTAACATACCATTATTTCCTCCCTCCGCCAGTGATACTCATTATAATGTGTGCTGTAAGTGGAGAAAGCTGAGGATGTAGTTTTCTGCAAGAAACCACCAGATTTCCTGTTGGGATTTGCAGTCATGTCCTAGATTTTACATTTTACGATGTTCTGGTGTTTCTTAGAGTGCAACAGACATTTGGCCTCATGTCGGATCCTCCTTTACTGCAGCGTCTTCAGTTGGTTGTTGTTGTTGTTGTTGTTGTTTTTCTGGTTGCACACGCGACAATCGTGAACTCAACTAAGAATGTTAGTAATGAATAATTTCACTCTCAACAGATCTATTGCACCGGATCACATCTAAAGAAGTGTCCCGGGTGATTCAGAGCTGAAAGCTTAAAGACATTTCAAAGAGCTCATGTGACCTGATATCCTCACATTAGCTGCAGGCATTATTAGATTAGCACAGTAGCGTTGGTGCAAAGTTACACTTCCAGCGAACCAACTTACATAATGTTACATCTACTGTGTCGACTTACTTTAAGTCACTATTTTTAAGGCTGCTACCTGCATACCAAACGTCTGTGTACGAGCACTTCTCTACACAGTAGACTGTGTTGTGTATTAGCGATCATAACTGCAGTGTGACCATGTAAATGACCATGCCTGGATAATTACACTAAAACCCAGCACAACGTGAACGCTCGGAGCGACATTGCAGCTTTGCAATCAGAGTCTTCCTCACACACTGAAACCAACGCAACATAAAGACAGAGCAGGAAGGAAGACGTTCACAAGCAAAATGACTTCATTAGTGAAACTCCAGCAAACCAGCTCTGGATTCTAGACCACTCCAAACTACTGTCCATTATCTTTACCAGCAGGTCAGTAACTTTTACTTGATGAGTTTCTCCAGTCTTTTCCTCCAAAAGATGCATTCAGCTGTAATGTTGTCTCTAAGTTCAATGAAGCCATATTCTGTCCACTGGTCTGGGGACACTCTCACCTTTGCTTTTAGCCTGATGCTATGCTAGCTTACATGTGTGCATATTGGAGACACTTTCATATAGACCAATACATTTAAATTAAAATAAATCACTGATCTATATGAAGTTCAACTTTCAGACAGACAGAACTCAAACCATGTCTTCCTGTCAGGGTCTTTTCTTTCAGGGTTAGAAACATGGCGCTGCTCTCGTGGGTCTCCGTGTGTCTCCGTGTGTCCTGGGTCTGATTTGACCTCAGTGTCCATCTATTGTTTCCACCTGGTAGAGTGACACAGACAAACCTAAACAAAACAGTAGCATACTCAAACAGCAGCCTTACCGGAAATCAAAACATTGACAAAGAGAATGTAAAATTAAACGTGCCGCTGGTTGACGGTAGAACGAGGTTAATGAGCGGCTGACTGGGCGACACCGACATAAATGGACATAAACAGGAAGGCAGCGCTCTTCACTACGCTGCAAACACAACACGGAGAAGATGAGTGGGTGAATGCGTCACGGGGGTATCGAAGTCACAGTTTATCTAAAACTAGAACAAACGCAGAGCCTTCAGAGAAAAGCTCCAGTGGCACAGAAACACTGTTCTTCATGCCTGCTTGACAGAAACACAACTACGTTTGCCAAAAGCAGCCTTGTCTGCAATGTGTTTTTTTTCATATCTGAGTATTTGAGATATTTAGTGATATTTCCAAATTCCTGAATAATAAAAGCTTCTGGATAAAGACTGACACTTCTATATATGATAACTATGTAAAGCTGCTGACGAGCCAACATCAATTTTATGTAAGATACATTCCAGAGCAGTTTGACAACAAATCCAATAGAGTTAAATAAAATATCATTAAACAGGCTGGACTGAAAGATAACACTGTATTATTGGCAAAACAATCAATCAGGAAAATTGTAAACAGCTTCAAATATGATGGAAATGAATATTTGCAGCCTTGCCATTGAATAAAGGAAATAAATGAAGAATCCACACAGATTAAAGTGTTTAGAAGGAGAGAACAACGTGTTGAAGGTGTTCGACTGAAGGAAAATTAACCGTGTGCACCAAAACATCTTGACAATGACGTCAATGTAGTTTGTGTTGCGCCTGCAGGGCTGGAAATCTAAAACAATGAAGCAAATTCAAATACAGATTCAATAGCTGAAGGGGAGCACACACAAACTAATGAGAACACCACTGACAGAGCGAGAAGAGGTCAGTGCTTATGTTGAATCTATTCAACCAGTAAACTGAATTAATTGTAATTTACAGTCTGATGACACAGACAAGAGTCCCAACTGAACCGTAACACCAATGGATGAGGATGAATAGAAAGTATCACACAATAGGATGTCTGACCACCACATCTTCTCCTCCCAGACCTTTCCTGTATCAGGAGAGCGCCCTGTTCTTTACTCATGCATGACTGTTCCTGTTTATGTCTTCTGCTCCATAATGAAGTTGACACCGTGGTGGGGGGTCTGATCACAGGGGACAAGAAGACATGGATGTGGTTCAGCACCTGGAGCTTGTCGCTTCTGCAGAGAAGAACACGAAACCACTTCCAAAACACCTCCAAGGGCGGATTCCACTGAAAAGTACTGCAGTGGGTAAAAACTAGGCAAAGATGAGCAGTTGTCCGTGATCAGGAGTGTTTTTCCACAGATCAGTGCCGGTCAAGCTGCACATCACCAGGCTGACGATGAGATGAGTTTCCCCCCTGCAGCCGCGACCCGCCTGAACTCCAAGACCACTGCACTGTTTATAGCACGTTAACAGAGGCGTCAGTGGTATTCACACAGAGACCGAATCAACTTCGCTCTTCAGACACTCGAGCACATACATGTACGTATGTGGTTTGTACTGTGAATATCATTTTCTCTCCCCGGTTTCACTTTTTTCTGTTACTCAGCACTTCCAAAGCACAGTTACTGTTCTAAAACTGTCAATCACACTGCACCACACGACTCTACATCACTAAACACCTGAATGGATATGTAGTTGCCATTCAATTCAAAATAAGGCCAATCTTTTTTAATGAAATGTTTAAATGCAGTTGCTACTCTTTTTAGTAAATACAAATGTGTTCATGAGAATTGGAAACAATTAGATTATACCTTAGTTTTGAAGCTGGAGTTGAATATATTGTAAAAGAAAGTATCACTCGGAATGAATTGCACTCGTCTTTGCTACACCTAATTAAAACTAATTCTGTGCTTTTGCACCTCTGGTTAGATGCCAACTTTCCTTTAATTGGCTTTCTGGCAATACTCCTCACAGGCTGTAGTATAATGATGAGCCAGTCAATTGGGTATGAATCATGTGAAGGACATGCGGCAGCGCCTTCTCCGACTTTCACCCAGTCAGCTGGTTAAAGCTCCAACCAACCAGGAAATACAGTAGAATGTTAGATGAAAAGATGGATTTGCAGTGAGGAAACAATCCGGTGTTCAAGTCCTTAAAGCAAAACTATTGTTGCTCTTAATTCCACACACCTTGCATGGGAGGAAACACTCAGCATTTTCTTGAGGTTTAATTATAGAGCACTGTTACTGAAGAGTCCAGAGAAAGACTCAGTCCACAGTGAATAGGAAGATATTCTACATTTACCTGAAGGACAATAATCTCTAGTTTGAGATTATACTCAGTTGTGATTTTGCTAAAGTCTCTTTGAAAATAATACTACTTCAGAAATTATGTACAATAGCTCTAGATAGATAGATAGATAGATAGATAGAGAGATAGAGAGATAGAGAGATAGATAGATAGATAGAGAGATAGAGAGAGAGAGAGAGGTGTAATACAGGTCTCTCTGACTCACTAGAAGCCCCAGAGAGAGTTTCAGAGAGCACGAGGGTCCTCTTGAAGAAGAACAACAAAAGAAACCTGGGGGCGGGGCCTCCCACGCACCGCCACAC
>OMNM01050071.1:22795-43762 GCA_900302745.1 Parablennius parvicornis | reverse complement strand
CTCTCAATCTGTTTTTTTTTTCCCTCATCTCCTCAAGGTCACGGTCCTCAGACATTCACTGAGACACATTCTCAAGGGGGCAGCTATCACGCACACACACACACACACACACACACACACAGACACACACACACACACACACACACACACACACACACACACACACACACACACACAGGCTGGATCCTGCAGCTGTCCTTCACCTGTGCATTCCCTTGCACATTCCACGTAGTCTTACTCTTGTAGCTCTGGTTCAACCTTTCCTTCCTTGGTCAATCATAAAATCCCACTATTGTACACATGACCTACTGTTAGCTGCTCCCCAGAAGGAAAACTACATTAAGATAAGCAGGAACTGGCATTTAGACTGGTATGAAACTATCTGGCAATGGTGCGGAGAAGACTGCTAGCGGCTAAAGGCTGCTGCTACCAAATTCTGTAAGATTAGATGCTTCCTTTTCAGTCCTTTTTATAGTAATTTTGAAATCAAACTATGATTACATTCACATTGTAATCAAAGTTTAAGAGTTTTTAACTCATAGTTTAACAGAGTTAGATCATAGTTTAACAGGGTTTAACTCCTGCATTGTTTTCTGCAACTTTAAAACTAATCATGAAACGTTGAAATGACTTTTCATGTTTACTGCAATGATGATTTTTAGGAATTTCCAGCACTGCATTTGATTGTTTTAAGTAATAAATGCAAGGCAGGAAATGTTTTTGTGTCTCCTGTTTTGCATCGTATTTGCCATATCAGATAATATCCACCATGCAAATACAACCAGTCAATTTTGAAATAACTTCCCAATGTGACTCAGAGTGAAATTCAACTGTTTTCATCTAAACAACACATTATATTGTTGGAAACCAGCATTTAGTTGTGATTCATTTGGAAAAACAAGATCGCATAAGCTTTTATCTTATAGAAAGAAGACATTAAATATGTGTTATTTTGGTTAAATGATTCACAAATATAATAACGTTTTTTTTTTTAATGACTTTATCAAGCTGCTCCAGCAAAAAAAAACAAAAAGTAATGAAATACTGTAAAAATGATGGTTAAGAACTTTCTGGAAAAGCATTCGATTGTTCGATTGAACAAATCGCTTTCGGAGTTCCTCATGGCTCTATCTTTGGGCCTCTTTTATTGAGCATCTACATGCCCCCCTGGCTTAGATCATCAAACATTACAACATCTCTTATCATAATTATGCAGATGACACTCAGCTCTTTATTTCATTGTCAGTAAATGACCACAGCTGTTGATGCCTGTTGAGTAAATGCACAAATGAAATGTAAGAGTGAATGTGTCCCAACGTTTTACAACTGAACCCAAAAAAAAAACAACCACATTAAGAGATTAACAAAATCAGTATACTATCTGAAGACTACTACAAGAATGAAAGGATTTCTGACGAACAAATTCAGATTTGCCATAGAACATGACCCCTCAGGTCCTCAGCAATTGATAGATGCAAGCTTTCTGATAAACTTCTTATTCTATTCCCATTATTCTAATGTATTCTTTACTTTTATTGTATTTACACTGTTATGTAGGATTTGGTGTGTAAATTTTGGTATATAAGTAAGCATGTCAAAAATGACAAAAATGATCCATTTTCAAATTTGCAAGTACTTCAGAAGAGGGTTGAAGGGGTAAAATGAGACATGTAAGGAATCTGTGCTTAGTCTGTTGTTGTCCTCAATCTTTAAAGCAGAGACTATCGAATCGGCCATCTCTTTCCTAAAATCCTTGTTCCTGTGTGGTTTTCTCACTTCCTCCGTCTTCTCCAGGGACCTGAGTGAAAATGGCATCCAGGCCATCCCGAGGAGAGCGTTCAGAGGAGCCACAGACCTCAAAAACCTGTGAGTGCAAACACCAAGCGGAGAAAGTGCTGACCAGAATACAATCTGCTGCTGCCAGCGAGACCTGCACACTCCAACATAACCCTCAGCTCACACATATGTTTATACAGTGGTCGCTCGAAATGAGTCACTAAACTGAACCCGCCTGGCTCTGCTT
Source organism: Parablennius parvicornis (assembly GCA_900302745.1). NCBI lineage: Eukaryota > Metazoa > Chordata > Actinopteri > Blenniiformes > Blenniidae > Parablennius > Parablennius parvicornis. The sequence continues at coordinate 41,739 of OMNM01050071.1, read as the reverse complement.
CTTCTCTTTATTTTCTTACCAGTCAGTTGGATAAAAACCACATCAGCTGTATTGAGGAGGGGGCATTCAGAGCGCTGCGATCTCTGGAAGTACTGTGAGTGCAGAGGAAGAATTAAAAAATGTTCCCTCTCTGGATAATTTTTGCTGTCTGTTGGACTATTTATGACTTGTTTTTCTTTTTATGCTTTAATCTGCTTTGTTCTTACAGTTCTGTTTGTTCCTCCTCACACTCTTTTGCCTCTTTTTCCTCTTGCCACACCCTCACATTTCTTGTCAAACTTGTGTGTCAACACTGAATTATATTTCCCTTTGTCCATTTTCATTGTATTTTTTGTGCTGTTTTTCTGTTTCTCTCAGTACACTGAACAACAACAACATCAGCAGTATTCCTGTCTCCAGCTTCAATCACATGCCAAAGCTACGCACCTTGTAAGTTCTTCACTGCTTTTTTTTGTGATTGGAATAGTTTGTCCAGCCCATCTCGTCGATAATCGATAGAGATCCAATAAACTTGGAGGCTAAGTTAACATTTCAAACCGGTTGCTGTGTTTCTCAAATCAATTCTGAACCATTTTGGCTTTATCCATGGAGGTATTATTACCTCGTGCACCATGTAAAGGTGTACTTGATTGGGTAGGTGTCAGAGTAACATCCATATAGATGGTAGGACCCAACGTCTCAACACTTTTTCTCTTCCTACAATGCATCCTATTGTTGAGTATTCACCAGCAAAGCTATGCATACCTGCTCAAACGTCCATGTGATATAAAATGCTCATTGTTCTACGGTTCAATTCTTATGTTGGGGTTGGTGTTTCTGGTCTTGGATAAGAGTCAGCATGGCTCTCATGCATCCTCATATACTACAGGCTGTATCCTGACAGCTTCTTCTTTTTTGTAATTATAACCAGCACTAACTTCTGAATCATTTTGAGCTTCAAATAAGTAATTGTTGATTATGACAATGATAATATGCACTATGCAAATGGAACAAGCCTATTTCCAAACATTTACCCGATGTGCCCATAAACGTCAAATTGAACTAGATTAGTGTAAATAACACAGAGCATTATTGGAAATTAGCATTCACTTGTGATTTTTCATAATGGAGGTGTTGATTCAAAAATGTAAAGTGCGTTAATATACAAATTCTTCTTCCACTGTCATGAAAGGAACATCAGAAATAAAAAATTAAATAAATAAATAAATAAATAAATAAATAAATAAATAAATAAATAAATAAATAAATAAATAAATAAATAAATAAATAGATAAATGTGGGGGAAAAAGGAATGTATAATCTTTTACACATCATTTGAAAGAAACATGAATGTGTAATTTTATTAAATGTTTCATAAATTTAATCATGTTTTTTTTTTTTTTTTATGACTATGAAGTCAGTCCCGTCAAAACAAATCTGTGAATTGGTCATTATGGATCCGAGCATATGATAATCACTTGTGGGGTTCCTCAAGGCTTCATCCTTGGGCTGCTTTTAGTTAACATGGACATGCTTCCTCTGGCTCAGAACATGTAATATTACAATATGTCCTATCATAATTACGCAGATGGCTTTTAGTTATTACTGTGGAAGAAACTTTCTGATACCGTCCCTACTTTTAAGTAGCTTTTTCAGTAGCTTATCTGTTGAGTGGAACCCACCATGAACCTGGTTGACCCTCAGTAATCATAATCTTTTGGCTGATCTGTGTATTTATCGGTGTGTGCGTCGGTGTAACGTGTCCCTCTCCTCTCGGCAGTCGCCTCCACTCTAACTCTCTGCGTTGTGACTGTCACCTGGCCTGGTTGTCCCCGTGGCTGCGGCAGCGGCCATCTTTGGGCCTCTACACTCAATGCAGCTCTCCTCCGGCACTGAGGGGCCTGAACCTTGCCGAGCTGCGGAAGAGCGACTTCGCCTGCTCAGGTATGGCCACTGAACTTCACCAAAGACACAAAACTGGAGACAGGAAGATGGTTTATTTTTATTTTTCGGTATGACCAGGCCACAGCAGCAGTGCTTTCGTCCAGCCATGCAGTTTGGCGTCTGGATCCTGCCCTCCGATGTGTTCCTGCAGCAACAACATTGTGGACTGTCGTGGGAGGGGCCTCACCGCCATCCCAGCCCACCTCCCTGAAGCTATGACAGAGATGTGAGTAAACACACAGGCAGAAAGTAGAACAATCATGGACAATAACACAATCATTTGATCTCACAGCATTTAGATCAGCGGTGTCAAACACATTTTAGTTCAGGAGCCACATACAGCCCGATGTATCCCAATTTAAACTGTTTAAATTTGTTGTGGCGCAAAGTATATATATTTTGCACAACAACAAAGAAAAACGTATACGTGGTGTATACGTGACGAGAATGTTTTAATGTCTCAGGTCTCAGGTCTCAGTGCTGATTTGAGTTTTGCTATTCTTAATAAAGTTGTTCAAAAATTTATGTTTTCGTCTGGCATGCCAGTTTTGGCCCATTGGTTTTATGTCAGAAACCTTCCTCTAGCTGTCATCAATCATGTCACTCAGCCTTCATTTTGGGTTTTGTGACAATTTTCTAGTGAGAAATCACAGGAAAAGCATAAATGCCGATCAAAGAAAAACTTTCTAACAATACAACAATGACTTTTGGTTGCACAGAATAATGTAAAACATTTTGAGAACTTGAATAATGTCAAAAAATGATATGTAGATTTTCAAGAAGTCCCCTCTGAGTTAAAGTGTGATGTGTACAAGCACTTAAAAGAAATACCTATTTTTTTATATTTTAGGGTTTTAATGTGTGTTTTCAAGCTCAAGCTAAATTTCTCACAGCTCAACTCAGTTATTTTAAACACATTTTAAACAAATATGTCTTTCAGTGTGATGGACTGCTGACCTGTTTGGGATGTAACCTTCCTTTAAGCATAGTTAGTGTGTTAAAAATCGATGGATGGATGAGTTTTATCAGCAGAAATTCTTCTACAATCTGTTTTTATAAGAGAAAAAGAATAGCATTTTATGCCTCCAAATGTTATTTCAAGGGTACAGGCAGCAGTATAACACCAATAAAGACAGAATTCCAACAATACAGGCATATATCAACTTATTTACTGAGCAGACACTTGGAACAAAATGCGTTCATATTCTTTGGATTTGGTGCAATTTAGTAGTATGTTTTTACTCTCCAGTCTGCATTTTGAGTGTGAGTGACCTCTAGCAACACAGAAAGTGTTGCTAGAGGTCACTTGTAAGAAGAGATTCAATAAATGTAAGAAGAGATTCAATAAAACAACAAATCCTTCCCAGAAAAGGTCAATCGATTTTAAAATTTAACATTTGGTTGGGTTTTTTGCTTTGCCAGTAGACACTGCTTAAAGGAAAGTCTGGTGGGGATGGAGATGTAAATGCATTTATACTTTTGTCCAACCTGATTGGTTGTTATGAGAGCAGAGCGAGAGCAAATGGCTTCTTACTGAAATAAATTAGCTTTTCTTTAGTTTTTTTTTTTTTTTTTTTTTGTCATAAAGATGTAGAGAATGATTCAGAGACTCAAGTTTTAAAAGAGAAACATTTCCAGCTGGTGTAGATGAATGTTGAAAGAACTTAATGGCCTCTACATACGAAAAGCGCTACATTTTATTTTTAGAAATGTGACAGTGTTGAATGAAAATCTTTTGCTTGCCTTGTTAAATATGAGCAAATGTATTAATAACAATCAAACAAAAAATAATATGAAATGTATCTGGAAGGTTTTGTTTTAGGTACACAATCAAACATAAGCTTTAGAATTACAACCATTAAATATTCAATTAAAATGAAAAAAGTTCTTTTAAAAGTGAAGAGAATGGTTAATATAAAGTCCTCCACATCACTTCAGCAAGTCATTAAATCATGTTAAATAAAACAAGTCAATGGACATATAAGTCATTTTAGATATTTCATATGGATATAGATAAATTTTTAAATATTATTATCTTAAATGTCTTTTAAGAAACTTCAAAGCTGAAATCAAAGATGTGCTAAAATGTGATTGATTAAAAATATTTAGCTTGCTTTGCTTTAAAAAATTCTTAATCTAACCTTCTTTTTATCGTTAATATTTGTTCTAGATGTGTGAAAACCATGCTATGAATTAAATTATGAACACATATGTACACATTTAATACACATATCTAATTGCACATGTCTGAAAATGGGTTGGAAGAAGTAGACTTATATAATCCTAACCCTTCTCCAATGTTCAATAATCACATTTTAAAATCAACCTGCTTCCTGAATCAGGACGAGGTTCGAACTCATCGATCTCCCTATGTGCCGGCGGCTCACATTCAGGATGGTTTGTCACAGCAGGTGGTCCCACAAACCCCATCAATAGCAATGGATTTCTGAGGCCATTACGTGTACTTTAGGTTTCAGCAACAAATGTTTGAGGATATCAAATTAAATCATGTGACTTTATTAAGAGAGAAAACATAATTAGCTATTTTATTCGAAACAATCCAGTACGACTCCACCAGGAATCCAGTCGTCTGGATCATATGGATTGCTTTGATTTCAGTGAAGTTTGCGGAAAAAGTAATTTATATCAGAAAAACAATCAAGGTTTGTGATATCGACGGTTTTCACAATTTTGACTTGACCTCAATCTTAAATTTCAAATGAAAGAAGGCATAAAAAGACCCTCTTTGGGCTTTTCTTTCCTTTTTTTTTCATTTCAATAATACTCAGTTCCGTTTTTGGATTCTTCCATGGTGTGGTTTTCTGAAGGTTTTAGAAGATCAGCTCTCCTCTTCATTGATATATCTCTCCTTAAAACACATGAAATTGATAAATTTCAAAAGGTTTTTCAAGTGAAAAAATCTGAAACTTTTAACATTTTAACTCAAAGATTGCAGGCATATTTAAAACCATACATTAAGAAGTATGTTTTAATTGATTTCCTAAATAATTCCACAATAATACATTTTGCTGTTAAAAGCTGTTAAAAGAAACTCTAAATAACACATCTGTACTCAGAGTTTATTTTGTTGGTTTGCTACAATTATATTAGAATGATGAATGTTTACAAATCAAACACAAAGAATAAACAATTTCATATATTTTGTTTCGTGTTTCTTCTGAATGTCTGGAGTTGAGTTGAACATTCATTTGATAGTCGACAATGTTGTTAATGGCCATGAATAAAGTTAAGTTGGATTGACTGACGTGTTTCTGTTTGAGCTATTTCTTTTGTTTAATGGAAGTAAGATGCAGTTGTTATATGTCGCTTCCTTCCATCTCTCTTCCAGCCGTCTGGAGCAGAACGGCATCAAGTCGGTTCCTCCGGGCGCTTTCTCCTCGTACAAGAAGCTGCGACGAATGTGAGCTCCAATACGTTTTTATAAAAAATGTTTTTTATAAACAATCGTAACTGATTTCAATTATGTTTTTTTGTACATCCACTCGCTCGTGCCAAAAAACTACCAGTATTTACTACGGACGTGGTGTAGTAAATACTGTGGTAGATATGCTGTAGCGGGGTTTTTGCCCCCTACATGGAGACGGGGCCTGAGACAGAGCATTGTCAAAAAGATCCACCTTGGGAGCTGTTCTTAAAACGTTGCATTTTCAGTGCCTCCAAGCACCATTGTTGTGTAAACGGACACTCAAAACAGGCAGTCAGTATTTTCCTGTATTATACTTGTCTTGCATTCTAGCACCACATTTAAGAGATGCTCCAGTTCTCTGTCGGTCCAAACGAATAACCCACATGATATTATTGCTGAAGGAACTGGAAGTAATTAGTGCCACATATTGTTGTTTTTTCCAGGATTTTGATTGGCTAGCATGGCTTTTGCTTCTTGTTTCACTGCCGCCTGTATGCATGGCATGTTCATAATAGCTTTTAGCCAGGTTTTTATCCGGGTTTGTGTAAATGAAAATGTTTCTTGAAAACAATTTGATGTGAACAATGTAATTTTTGAAAACATAGAAGCAGTTTTTTTAAATACCTAGCTGTGTGTAAATGTGGCCTTAGTCTCCGCTCCTCTAGTCAATCAGAGTTGTCACAGTTTGCCTGTCCCTGCAGTGCTGAGAGAAAATGTCAATGTTTGGAAGTGTGCTCTGCCAACCGGATGACTCTCTGATGGAGTCTAGGCTGCTCACTGAGCTGTGGTTTTCCTGCTCAACGTAACACACAGCCCCAGTGGAGTTCCAGCATGGAGGAGCGTTTGATTTATATCAGGCTGCACACAGATATCCTCCCCATTGGAGGCCTTTTATGGATCGCATGATAAATCAAGTGGATATCATTGCGATCTGATGCACATGTCTGAAAAAAAACAAACCCTACAAACCCTTCAAATCCAACCGCAATAATAATACTAATCCTGACTTCTTGGAGTCTGTTTTGGGTTTTCATTCTTTGTGGTTTTGACTCTTTTACTGCTTTTCTTCCTTTGCCCATTTCCATCCCCAGACGTTCTCCTGCTCTGTCTTTGTCTTTGTTTTTCCTCTTCCTCCCAATTTCCCCCCGCTATCATCACTGTGAGACCATCCAGAGCACCAGGACGGGGGCTGCTGATTACATTACCAGCCCAGTTTAAGTGGCTCGTCTTAAAATGCCATCTGACAGTTGAGCGACATACATGTGGCAGCAAAACAAGGATTTTTATCATCTAACATGTTGTGGTTTGGCAGGCTGGATCTGAATCAAGGAGGCAAAGACAAAGTTGGGCAGCAGAACAGTGATGGCAAAAAAAAAAAAAAAAAAAAAACCCAACAAAAAAACTTGCTGTCAGGTCCACTTACAGTAGAGACATTGCATGAAGTGGAGGCTGCCTATTTTATTTTTATTTGATTTTGAGGTCTGAAAATGTATCAATAAAACCAATCATGTTGGACCCAAGAGAATCCCTCATGGCAATATGCAATGCTGAAAAACTGCATCCTTCAACACTTTTCTCATCAACTTTCAATAACAACGCAATTATTTATATGAAAGATTTTGAGAAAGATTCAAATGAGAAAATCCATTCCAATAAAAGACAGAAAGCTGTCTCATAAAAAGTGACAGTAGTACAGTCAGAGAAACAATAAAAAGGAAGTTATTTAAAATCATATTAACTGTGGTGTAACATGAGATTTTAGAGAAGAAGAGAAAGCAGTTAATGTGTCCACAGGCAAGTAGTTCCAGTCTGCGCGAGCCAACAAATCAAAGTAAAGGTCACAGTTGTGAATAAATCTGGAAGACCAGGAGGAAAAAATCAGCTTCTCTCGGTCTCAAATACCTTGACTCAAAAGCAGTCAGTACTTTACAAGAAACATCTTGTGAATGCTCTGAGATGCATCATCAGGAAAGTGACCTGAGTTTGACCGTCACTGTCCCATTTGGCTGGAGCTTGAATGATGTCGGACACATCCTGGTCAAACTGCAGTAACACACTGGCTCTGGAACCACTGTGCCAGGACTGGGAGACTCTGAAACATGGAGTCACTGAACTCTGTGAGGTGACTTTTGACTGGACGATGCTCCTTTCTCTCCCAAAGATTTAATTCTGGACTTACTTCATGCTGGTTTTTGTATAACTTTTTATCAATGCATCATCTCCTCATAGTCAGTCTACTTGTGCAGGTCATTTGGAGTTCTCATCCTCATTTATACTCCGGATTTCTTGGAGTATCTCTTTCTTGGGCTTATAGCTTGTGGGTTCTTTATCACTTATGTCAGAGTTGCCAACATATCCACGTAGTCAACTGGATCTCTAGTTGTCACCCAACAAACTCTTAAAGTCACCAATCAGTTTGCTTTCCCATCGGCTTGGGGTTGGGACCTTAAAACAAGGCTAACTGCGAGGCACAGCTAACCAGGCCTAACCAGGTTTAACCAGGCCTAACCAGGCCTAACCGGTTATCCATGGCTAAATATCAGCCTCCTGTGTTGTCGTCAACACAGGAGCACAATCAAAATCTCCCATTATGGGGTGTAGTCAACCCATGTGGTACCAAAATAGGTTGCCCAGTCTGCAAATGTTTCCCATTATCGGCAAGGCAAGGTAAATGTATTCAAAGAGCACCATTCAAACACTTCACATTGTTTCACAAAGAAATTGTAGAAAATAAAGAAATACAGAAACACTTTACAAAAAAAAAAAATTAAAATAAGTACATTAAAGGAAGCAATGTAGGATCTTAATCTTAATCTCCAGATATTTAAGTGTTTTACTGCGTAAACTACTGACCATACGCTCTACTTTGGGACCACGTAGATCCTTCAATCAATTTCAAGGCACCACTGACCTAACTGGGATCCATAAAAGAAGACCACATCAGTGAACCTATATGTGGCCCTCACGATTTAGTTAGTCCCATGTAGGCTGTTCAGTGTTAGCCCATACTTTCTTGGTAGCCATAAACCATGGGGGCCCACAGGCATGTTTGTTGTGTGGACATGCATACTGGGGTCACAGTAAAACATTCCATGAATGCGCAAGAAGGAGTCATTTACAACAATGAGTGCATGGATTCACTCTTGAATTTAACAGCACTTCTTTAACAAAGTGTACATTTACTCCACCATCACCTTGATCACCTGTGGCGATACTGCTTATTTCTCACAAACAACAGATACTGAGCAGGGCAAAATGACAGAAAAAGACAGTTTGAGGAGCTTCAATGTTTACTGTTCTCTGTGCGTTTGTAGATGTTTTTATTACATAAAAACAGCACCCACTCCTCAGCACCCACAGTAGCCCGACATGAAACCAACATTGTTTTCAAAATGTTTCTGCATAAACACAAAACCTTTTTAAGGTTCATTTTCCTAAATGGACAGAATGGATGAGGTGGGATCAAACCTGCAATCTTGTCATTGGGGAAAAAATCCTCACTACCAATTGAGCCACAACCTCAAATCTTCCTGAAACTCCAACAAGCCTTCAGCACTTCTTTAATTTCAACCTCCTTGTGTCGTTCACAGAGACCTGAGTAACAACCAGATATCTGAGATCGCCCCTGACGCCTTCCACGGCCTTCGAGCCCTCAACTCACTGTAAGTAACAGCCACTGCGAGCGTACTACAGTATGGAGTAGAGGTGTCTCTACCAAGATGTGTTTACATATGTCTGTATTAAGCCTGTCCATGTCTCCATGTGTTTGTGCATCTGTTGCTGTGATATAATTCAGACATAGCACCTGCTTCTTTTACAGAGAGATTTCATCTTTAAATATCAGGATGCACAAACAATCTCAGCTGGTGTGTCTGCACGTATACGTCTGCATATGTGCCTCATGTGTGCCTATGTGTGCAGTTATGTAATTTATGAAATCATGAGCAGGATGTTAGCAGACTGCAAACTAAACACAGGAGGCACCTCACGTTCATGGTGCACAGTTTTAAAAACAAAATAGTGCTGGGACTTTAAAGAGGTAATTGGGATTAATTAGTGAATAAAAATGCATATTATCTGGTTTTATATTTGTATGCCAATGTAGACATTTCTTGTTTTGTGCTGAGAAAAACCTGCACCTGGAAGTCATGTTGAGAAATGACTTCTGAGATTTCTTCTGAGTTATAACAGGTTACGTTAAGTTCATTCCTAGTGTAAAATTTTAATGTAAACTTCACCTATACAGCATCTTCACAGCTCCACCTGTTGTTTTGTACACTGTAATACACACACACAAACACACACACATACACACACACACACACACACACATACACACACGTATACACTTTATAAACTCTGCCCACATAAGGCTTGATCTCTAAATAAACATATTAAAAGATGATCATTAGCACTGAAGATCTCGCCAGAAAAACATGCAGAATAATACACATTTTTTGGCGCCTTCATGAATATTGAATATCAGTGGTGACAGTAGAAATAAAAAAAAAAACCTATATTTTGATGTATCAGGATTACTATTGCAACAACACATTATTATTAGGGTTTAAACTAACCTGTCTCATGACCCTCTAATCCCAACTCACGATCCCTATTAATGGGTGAACAATCCAATGCTTGGAAAATTCTGCTTCACAATGACAGGAAGAGTCATCTCTAAGTCTATATATAAAAGTCTATTCATTGATTGATTTCTCTTTGAAAATTTGTTTGAATTGAAAACTGTTACTTGTTGTGTCACATTACAGTATTTATGCAAATAATTGTGATCAATTGATTACTAAGCCTCTAATTAATAAAAAGATGGATGGATGGATGGATGGATGGATGGATGGGTGGATGAATGGATGGGTGGATGGATGGATGGGTGGATAGTTTTAGGCAAGCCCCAGCACAGAAAACAGCTGGAGCAAGATGTGCTAACCAGCTAATGGATGATTTGTGAGTGCAGACTTGTTTGCTTGTGCTTTGCTTGTTTGCAGGGTTCTGTATGGAAACAAAATCACAGAGCTGCCTGGTGGTGTGTTTGATGGTCTGGCCTCGCTGGAGCTGCTGTGAGTTCACACCACCACATGTATATATTAGCCTGAAATGTGTCCCCACTTATGCAGATGATGGTGTGGTAAAAGTACACTATGCCGGAGAAGTGCTGTTTAATTTGATAGCAGCACGGGCAATGACTCTGGGATGTATAGACAACAGTTTACTCGACTGTAGTGCACATGTTTTTCCCGCTTACGCAGAGACATGAAGTGCTGCATTTCAAATATGTTGCACTGTCATGCAAATGAACGATTAAAATGAAAAGAAAATTTGCAGTTATCATTTGAAAACATTGTTGTGTAAGCAATTATATTCTTTTCTGTAGAGCAGGTTATGTAAATCTGTAAATCTGATCTTCGTGACTGGCCATGATGTGTCTTTTTTTAACCCTTCCCAACTGGCTTGCCATCCATTTCCCATGTGGAGTCTCAACATACTGACATCGCAGCAGAAATTTCCCAGTCCAGGCGACTTCTGTGCCGATCCTGTCACTTTAAAGGATGCATTGGGGGAAAGCCCAGTTATAGCAGGCTATTAGGGATCCTCCCCTGGGAGAGATAGACAGGGCGGAGGGGTGAAGCTCCGATGAATCATGAGCTATAATGACAGCAGAGGGAGATGAAGCAGATAAGGTGATTTTAATGTTCTCCAGTGAATGATGAGAAAGGCTGCCCGCTGAAGCATCAAAGTAATTGGATAACAGTCGAGAGGTGAAGCTTAGTTTGATGGCAGAATAAGTTGACTGTTGTCCTTCAACTCAACTCTATGCTCACAGCTTTATTTAGCATCAGCATATCGTAGAAACATAAAGGTTGAAAGCTTAGCTGCTGTTGGAACAACACAAACTAACACTGAAATGATGCAAAGGGTAGATTTCCATTAATTTGCACATAGTTCATCAAGAAACATGTACGTGGTGCACAATTGGTGTGACTCACGACCAGTTCACACCTGGTAATAACATGCCTTTCCTGTGATCAGGTCAGAAGTTGTGAGCCCTAAAGACGAAAATGAACAAACACTAAAGTCTTCCAATCAAACCACTTACCGAGATGATCAGGGACGCATCTGACTGAGTAGGTCTTGTAGTGTAAACAGCTGGAGACATGGTTGTGTCCCTGGATGGTGATGCTACAGGAAAATATGCCACACACGTAATAATTGAACATCAGTGGGGAGCGCCATGTTTTTGTTTAAGAGAATGTGCCGGTTTGTTTTTTACACTCTTTCCAACTTTCCAAAGAAACTAAGGAAAAGAACACGTCCATGCCTGGAAGTCTTCAGAGACCTATAGTGACCTGGGAAGAGGATACTGTCCAGGGCAAGCTGGATGACTCCTACCGCAACCGGGCCATTTAGCAGACATGATGTAGAAGTAATAATCTAATCTGAACACTGGTTAGCCTGAAACAAATGTTCTGGACTGTTGTAAACAGTCTGCATCAGGGCTTGCCACATGTGATTGGATCACCGGGAACAGATGTTAATGGCAGGTGTGAATGGGCCCTAAATGGATAAGTTTGGATTTTAAGAAATCACATCAACTCTTGCAGGTTCGGTCTGAACATCAAATTGGTTGGTTCAGTTTTAGCAAGAAAACCTCACAGATCAATTTAGTCAAATAAAATACTTGATTTGATAAATGTTGAAAACATTAAGTAGTACAATTTAGACACCAAAAGAAAAAACAAAACTCTTCAAGGCTTCAACAACCTCTTAAAGAGAAACGCAATTGGGCCAAACTCTGTATGCCCCTCTGGATTCTTTAAGTAGACGATCTCTTTTAACCACATCAAGATTTCTTCAATCTGACTACGACTCTTCAGAGTCAATCGGAAACTCTTTGAAACATCTGATTTGCCACAGAACATCTGGAATTTTAGACAACTCTATATTCTTTAAACTTGACTGCTTCAAACTAAATCAGACCCTTTAAGACCAGAACCAGAATTTAAAATAGACCCAAAACTGAAGTAGGCTCTTTGAACAGAAATGAAAAAAACTGGATCTACACTTTTAAAACTGAAATCAGACTTTTCAATCTTGACCCAGATTCTTAAAACTGGACCCATACGATTGACTCAGGATCCAGACTCTTTAAAGTTAAGCTGAAGTTGTTCAAAAATGTATTTCTCTTTTTGTGTGTGTAATTGGGAAAAAATTTGTGAAGCGCTCTGTGACCATTGTCTGAGAGGAGCGCTATATAGATAAAAGCTTGTTTAAGCTTACTTAAAAACACCAATAGATTTTGTATTGGTGTACAGTATTCCTCTTTTTTTTTTTTGCCCTTGTCCTGTTCGGCAGCTTAGGCAAACAATATGTGGTTGAGAGCCTTCTGGTGTCAGAGCAGATTTTGCTCTTGCAACAGGAACAAATCTGGGATCCCTTCCTTTCTTTATTAACAGCTGGCATGGCTGCCGTGCACGACCGGGGGGTAACGCTCAAAGATAGAAGGAAGAGAGAGGATTGAGAGAGAGTGGGGGGTGGTGGGTGCAATAACAGATAGTACCCTTGCTGCCTCTAAATATATGATTTACAGTCAACATACTAATCCAAACACCAGCCGTTGTTAGATCAATTAAACTGAGCAGCTCTATCTTAAATATTTACACTGATATAGTTATATTATATAAATTATGAACATAATATAAGACATGATCTCAACATGATTTTCAAGCATGCGCACAAAACATCGAGGCAGTGACGGATACAACAGTACACGATTTGACAGTTGAATAGGTGTTATCCAAGAACAACAAAAACAACAGATATCGCCAGCACATCTCATCGGTGTATAGTGGAGATGTGTGTGTCTTTGTGTGTGTGCCTCTGTGTGCTTGTGTGTGTGTGTGTGTGTGTGTCTGTGAGGTTTGTCTACTGGGTGTGGCCGGAGAAATGTGTATGTATAATCACAAATCAACTTAAAATAGGTTGTTGAGATTCAAATGAAATATCAGATTTTTCTCAATAGTCAGTGTGAAAGCTTATTTCATCAGTTTTAGCTTTTCCATTATTGTATAACAATACATTAATTTGTGAGTTTGAATTAAACATTTATTTGTCCACGGCATTCCCGTGACACCAAGATTTTCCCTGCTGCCGTACCCTGTGGTGCCAGCGCACAGAGGCCCACCCACTCTGAAAAACCACTGCTTCACAAGACTTAGCATCACCAGCGCACCCTGCAAGGATCCAACGCTATTATTTCTTGTCTGCCGCTTATTTGCCTGAAGCATCTGTGATGGCTTCATTAGACACCTATTTGGATGCTCGTCTGGATTATGTTGAGCTTGAAACCTTAACCAGTGAGATAATAGTAAAAAAAATTTAAAAATTAAAAAAACTCTCATGAATAAGCGATCACATTTAATTTGGTGTTTCACAAAAGTGCCAACATTGTCATTGCAAGCCACTAGAGCAAAAAGAATTAGTGGCACAGAGCTTTCCAGGCTGAGAGTACAAACATGGTATAAGAGTCTGGTGGGCATTCATAATTTCCAAAGTTTAAACTGCCTCCTGTAGGGCCAGGGGCTGAGTCTTATCAGCCATGACGTGACTTTTACTCTCTGGATCCCCCGACTGCTCACTGCTGTTAACTCTAATGCTTTACATTTTTTCTACTTCGTTTTGAGAGGGAAGCATACCGGTTACAGCACTCGATGGTTACAGAGCAAGGATACCAGCCTGTGCTGTATGTTCATTCCCATTACGCAGTCACTCCTCATCACAGCAGATCTGATGGAGACACGGAGGGGAGCGATGCGAGAGGTCGATGTACGTCTGCAGGTCTTCACGCTGTGCATTCCTTCTCTTGTGGGATGGGGCAGAGGAGGGGGGTGCATAAAGCTTTCTTGTGAGACCAAATTAAAGGATTTCCCTCCCCCTTGTGCCCCGGCTCCTCTCGCTCTCTGTTGGGTATCTTTCACCACAATGAGATGGAAATGTGGCACAGTTAGGTGGGACTACTGCCTGGGCCTGTACAGAGGAGTGGAGGTGTGTGTGACATATTTCCAGCGACTCCTAGCTGCTCCCAGAACAGCTGCTGAGGACTGTTATGACAGCTTTCCACTGAGAGCACAGGAATCCATCTTCTCCCCACGACACTTCTATTCCAGTTCAGTCACTCTCATTTTTCCCTTTTCCACAGTTTTTGCAATGCTGTCATTCAAGCAGCCTAGATTGGGTTTTAGGGGGCTGAGAAACTGTTGGAAAACATTACTTTTTTTGAATAACACTTGGCAGATGTAATTACTTAGTTCTGCAGAACGCAGTTCCTGAATGCTTGTAGTACTTAACGGCAGATATTAGAAAGACGCGCTTTGATCTTCTGCTGTCTCTAACTATCGTTTCGTGACACTTTTGACAGCTTTATCAAATCAAGGATAATACCTTTGGACAAACCCGGGATCAGAAAACCAAAACTACCTTTTTTGTATGTTTGGCTGTTTCTTTTCAGTTCCTGCCACTGTACGGTGTTTAATTTGATGCGCTGGGTAAAAATACATGTTTGGTACTTCCTATGAACTCTGTAGAAGGTAGAGAAGTGTGCAGTTCAGCCCCAAATGTTTCCCCGACACTGAATAATCTCAAAACGGGCACCTGTTTATCCTGGCTTTGCTCTGCAATACCAGCAGTAAACCAAGAGGAGACACATTTTCTGAGCAGCAGCTTATGCATAAAGCTCTGCTGCAAGACACAGAATGTAAAATAAATTAGGGGAAAAAAAATAAATTAAAATCCTTCTGGGAAAAAAAAGAAGAGGCCCAGAAAACAATAGAATAGGATTTTGTTTGTATTTGTTGTGAGTCATTCGGAGGACGCAAGGCAAAATTTTCTTTTAATAATCTCTCTGAAACAGATGACACTCATGTTCCACTGATATTGTCTAGCTGTGGGTTAAAGGCTGAAATATTCATGGGCCGCTGCATATATATATGAGCGCAGATGAGTGAAGAAGTAGGCAGCTAAACAGTCAACCGCAGGGCAGTTAGTCAGGCTCTCGGCTAGTTTGTGGAACGAGAGGGGATTTGTTTTCATCAGCGGAAAAAAAGAAGCTTGACTCACACGTTCAACATGACAACCAACAGTGTGCACCCACAAAAACACATGATAATGTGCACTGGTCAAATATTAATCACATACAGCACCGCAGTGGAGAGAAAGTGCATAGGTCCCCTGCACAGTCTTCAAAAAGACTCTGATTTAAAGTTTGCTCCGTTGTTAGCATTATAAGCAAACTACACACAGACTTTGACTCTATTTCTATTATTTAAAACTATTAATAAATCTAAAGTGGTTTGAATGTGCGGAGGAATGATGTAACATTTCTTTCAGAGTCGTTTTTATCCTGTTTTTCTGTAGGTATAATAGAAAAGAATTGACTAAAATAAAACCCCTGGTGTTGCATTGGGTTGAGGCTTGACCTTGAGTTGAAAGGATTCAGGTTCGAAAGCAGGACCTGGCGTAAAAACTATGTGTAAGTTGCAATCACTTTCACAATTACTCGTGGCAACACTTGTAAAGAGGAGCAGCAGAATAGATCAGAAACAAGACGGAAAATATTCAGCAGCTTTAGCTCTCATGAAAACAAAATAAATATAGGAATAAGTGAATTGTGTAAATCGGCTTTAAGGACTTGGGACCTCTTTGCTAATCACTTCTTGTGTTGTGTTTGTGTACTTTCTGTATGTTATTAAATCGACAATATTTAGAACCAATTCTGTTTCATAACCAGCAGTAGGGAGTTGGTTCCCATTGCCTGTGTAAATAAAAGAGGACAGTAATTTCTCTTCCAGTAATACAGTAAAACCGTCTTCGTGTTGAAGCCCTGACTTGCCCGGCTTTTGTCTAATACTAGCGGTACACTGAAGGTAGAAAAACAGAAATATCCTTGTTTAATGTTTTAAAATCTCATAAAAATGTTGATACAGTAATTACAGAAACGCCTGCATTTCTATTGATTCGTTTACTTGTAGTTAAGGTAATGGATGTAAGGGGAAAGCCTTGGTGTATGTATAAATGTATGATTAGGATACAGATTTATGTGCAACACCAGTCACTGAATTTACTGACTTCAATCTATAAATCCCAGCTAAGCAGAAATGGCGGGGGCTGTGTCTGCTGATTGTACGCCGGGACAACATATTCTTCCCCTTGTATATTTTCATCTGATACACTATGCTGTGCCTCTAAACGACTCCAGCTCGAGGATCCGCTGTGCAAATGAACCAGTGAGTGTATGGAAATGCCGGTGCCATGCTCTGAATTGTGCAGGACAAAGAAAGCAATCGTTCCGTCTCTGTTGGATGAAGAAAGATAAAGGTTACACAAGAGAGCAATTTGTTCTTCCCAGACAGCCAAATTAAAATATGTTGTTTTGGGGGGGGGTTTCTTACTTTATTTTGGGGGTTGACCTTGCAGCCAGGTGAGCATCAGTCAATAGTTAGGGAGCTGATTCTGAATACCGACTGGAAGAGGAGCAGATCAAACTCTGTCTAAAGCTTTTCTAAGCTCCAAACTCTCAAATCACCACTTCTCAACCAGCGGACCACGGTGCGTGGCCTCTCTGGCTCTTGTCGGCTTATGTGTATGTATTTCTGCCACTTTGTTCTGAGCCTTTATGCCTCGCACCAACAGAAAGCCACCTCTCTTTCTCTCTCTCTCTCTCTCTCTCTCTCTCTCTCTGTCTTGATCTTCCCCCCTTCTTTCTCACCCTCTCCCACCGTTTCCTGCACACGCCAGCAGGATTTAGATACCCTATGTATTATGGATGGGAAAAATAAACAGAATGCGCCAGCCATTTATATGACACACTTGTGAGATCACAGGACAGGAGCGATTAGAGTGGTCAAATAAAGCTTCAGCAGGAGACGGGGAGGGAGAAAAAAAATGGCTGCGCTTCAGTATAAATCTGGTTCATTCTTTGTGACTCCTACCTCGCTGTGTCATCTCGTAACCAATTACATTAAGCCGCCACTCCCACACTTGCGGGGAGTCTATTAAAGTGGGTCCTAATCTAATAGAGGAGGTATGTATGTGTTGTTGAGATAATTATTGCTTTCATTGAGGGTGATAGCGCCTTCATCAAGTGCAGCTTGGATGCAGAGTACCTCCCCGTGCACAGGTAAATTAAAATAGCTGCATATGTTTCAACACTATTCTTAAAAGTATAATCACAATCAAAGTTATGAAATGCCTGTTTGCTATTAAAGGATATTTACAACAAAGGTAAATACACAGGACATTTAGGCTAATCATGCTATTCAAAACAATAATCGCACTAATTTGCTACAGCACCAGATAGAATGACACACATTTTTTTACTAACAAGATTCTTGTTGTTTTTTTGTTTTTGTTTTTGTTTGTTTTTTGGGGGGGTGCAATTTCAAAAATGAGTGCATCGCTTTTGCCAATGCTTACTATTTTGCTGGTGATAATTTTATCCCACTCCTGTTTGGCTTCTTTTTCTCAGTCAGAAAAATTTGTTTTTTCCGTACAACAATTAGGATTTTGCCACAGTGCAATCAAAATGTGATGACAGCTATTAACCTCAAGGTGAAGTGAACGCAATTACCAGTTTCCCACTTGTAAAGAGCATGAACACCAAAGAGAGAGACAGCACTGTTTACGCTATGTTTGCAGATCCAACATTGAAACATGCACACACATATCTAAATAAAACAGATGCAAATAAAGTCAGAATTTGAACTGATGTTGAGGAGTACAGTATTGATGTACTTGCTTTTTCTTCATGATGCTTTTTTTTTCGTAAATGTAGTAAAAATAGATTTCAATGGCCCGGAGACAATTATGTTCTCAGGATGTTTGTTCATCCCATTCTTAACACTGTAATGACCGGCCAAGCGGTTCAGAAAACACACACATAGAGGCAGGAAAGATCTTAAGGCATAGTTTGGTTTATTTACAAGGCTAAAGTCATGGCTTGGATTTCAGAATAATGAAGGGGGAAAAGAAAAACACTTGTTCATAGGAAAGAAAAGAAGAAGAAAAACCCGAGCTGGCTCTAACAAAGAAGTCAGAATAACCTCTTAACACTCAGAAAGCATCTCAGCGTGCTGATCATTACTTGAACAGTAATTATTCCAATTTTGAAGGTGGAGTGTAAAGAATATAATGCAAGATGAGCCAAACAATGCTTATGAAAATGGCAAAACTTTACAAGTACGAGCTTCTCTTTTTACCGGTGGTGCGATAATATTTGTGTAACTTTCACTGAAATAAAAAGTAACTATATAATTAGGAAAGGAACTCTTGTGATAATTCTTACCTTTAGCTAGGCCAGCTTACACATCGGTAGTACTGTAGTGGTTCTTAAGTAAACAGGAGCTTAGCAAAAATGCTAACAGAGAGAGAGAGAGAGAGAGAGAGAGATCAAGAGAAAGAGAGAGAAAGAGAGAGGGAGCAAGAGAGAGAGAGAGAGAGAGAGCAAGAGTGAGAGAGAGAGAGAGAGAGAGAGAGAGAGAGAGAGACTATGTCTGACTCAGTTATTCCTCTCGCACTGGGCCAACGG
>OMNM01050066.1:0-10470 GCA_900302745.1 Parablennius parvicornis | reverse complement strand
TTTATTGAATCCAGCCTTTTTGTCCAGTGCCAGCTGTGGTTTTTAGACTCCACTCCAGTGATCCAATGTGGAATGGAAATCCGATCTCTCTCTCTCTCTCTCTCTCTCTCTCTCTCTCTCCCTTTTTTCTCACTCCCTCTTTTTCTGTTTTTCTTCCACCGAGCTCAGGCCTGGCAGTAAGAGATGAAGGGAGGATGTTAAAAGGAGGATAAAATAGAAGAGAAAAATAAGGAAAACAGGAAAGACGGGGCACCAGTGGAGTGCACGAGGGCGTCTGTTCAGGTGATGCCAAGAGAGCACGAGGTGGCTTCTGTGCTCATCTCCACTGTGTAATAATTTGACATTGGTTCATATTGATTTTCTCAAAATGTTTTCACTTACTTGTCTGCGCCGGCTGCTTCTGAGGTGTTCATCTTTTACTCCCTGCACTTGTGAGCGTGAGGGAATTTCAGCAGGAGACGTACGTTGCAGCGCTGCAGGAGATACACAAGCACATGCACATCATCGTAGGAAAATTAAACCAAACGTAAAGCGTGTCACGTGGACTCCACCTGGAAGAGAATCTGAGCTGGTGGTTTTCAGTGTAGAGAAACAGAGAGAAGCAGCGTTAGAGGGAAAGACCTTGATTGGCTAGAGTGAAATGTGAGGTTTATATATTGTTTAGAAAGTTCTTAATTGTTTAAGACCTAAAAATAACCGAGGCTGTTTGAAGTTGTTAGTCCTATATTGTCTTTTCACAATGAACTTTAGTATAATAGTAGACCTTTTTTTTTGTTTAGTATATTTTTGTTGTAACTTTGACCCATTATAGGATATTCACAAATAATGGTGTTAATCTCTCTCTCTGTGTCTGTCTCTCGCTCTCTGTCTCTCTCTGTCTCTCTCTCCCTGTCTCTCTCTCTCTCTCTCTCTCTCTCTCCCTCTCTGTCTCTCTCTCTGTCTCTCTCTCTCTGTCTATCTCTCTCTCTGTCTGTCTCTCTGTCTCTCTCTCTCTCTGTCTATCTCTCTCTCTGTCTCTCTCTGTCTCTCTCTCCCTGTCTCTCTCTCTCTGTCTCTCTCTCTCTGTCTCTCTCTCTCTGTCTCTCTCTCTGTCTCTCTCTCTCTGTCTCTGTGTCTCTCTGTGTCTCTCTCTCTGCCCTCTCTCTATCTCTCTCTCTCTGTCTCTCTGTCTCTCTCTCTCTCTCTCTCTTCTCTCCTCTCTGTCTCTCTCTCTGTCTCTCTCTCTCTCTCTCTCTCTCTCTCTCTCTCTCTCTCTCTCTCTCTCTCTCTCTCTCTCTCTCTCTCTGTGTCTCTCTCTCACTCTCTCTCTTCCTCTCTATCTCACCTTTTAATAGTGTAGAAGTGATTTTATCGATCCCTTTCGGAGACTCTTCCTCTGGGTTTGACACTTCCTGTTCATAGTTAGAATCAGCAGCTTGTGGACAAAGTTTTGACTCTCCCACCTTGATTGGCTTTTGAATCAGCAAACTGCAGATGACAAGTTTGCCTCTATGTGACATTAAGGCCTTTTGTCTTTTATACATTTTCAATGCATTTTTGGCGTTGACATGTCAGTGGTGCTTGGAGCCACTGCTCAGATCTCACAGTGAAACGAGCGACAGTGAGTATCAGTGGACATCAGGAAGGTCACTGAAAACTTAACTAACTAGCTGGAGAAATGACAAAAAGACAGGAAACCAGAAGAAATAGCCTGACCTATAAAAGATCCCAAAATATTGTAGAAACATTAATGTTTATCACGTATTGTTGTATGCACACGTGTGTGTGTGTGAGATTCCATTACAAAAACAAATAAAAGTGCCAACTCATGGCCCAACATGCACCGTTTTCAGCATTTCTGCCATTTCCATTGTAAAAGAGACCATTTTCAAAACGTTGCATTCTGAAAGGAAAACACAAAGAAATGATCTTCACTTGAAATGTGTCATATGGGGTATAAGTTATGCTCTTGGTGGCATTCTAAAATGGCGACCAAATGTCGCAGACAGTTGGAAGGTGTCCCAATAGATAATTCAGTAGAACTTTAGTAACAACAACATGGTTTGTAGTGAAAGTATCACAGGGAAACAGAGACAGTCCACACAGAACAACCTGGGGCACGAATCAAACCTTGTTATTCTTGCTCTGAGGAAACAGAGCTACACACTGCACCACCTCGCCACTCTGGGGACCAAATCAACACTTGATAATGTTCCCTCCTTCCAGCCCTGCAGCCACATTTTAAATTGTGACCTCAGTTGACTTGTGGCTGTGAACATTTAGAAAAGAGGAGAGAACTCCAAACTCCTTCTGAAAAAAAAAAGAAACAGGTTTTATGTTTCCAATTTTTACTCGCACAATAATGCATTTAGGGGAGACTCAGGCGGATTTGAAGAGGCTTTCCTCCTCAGCCCTTTTTTCTGGACCGGTGGATTCGTCGCCTAATTCTTCAAATGTAGTCAAAGATTCACTGTTTTCCCCCCAATGACAGCAACAGTTTCGATATTAGTGGCCTGCAAATACGAAGAGTTTCTAATCGAATCGGAGCAGTTCAAGTGATACATTTGTATCTCTAACGAAAAAATTAATTATCATGGTAACTACACAAAGCCTTTGCTTTCCATGGAGGTGACAAAAGAACGTCATTTTGTCTGTGTGTGTGTGAGTGTGTGTGTGTGTGTGTGTGTGTGTGTGCGTGCGTGTGTGTGTGACCTTTTTAAGATCCAGCCAAACTGCTAAGCACACTCCCTCTGTGCCTGTCATTTACAGGTTTCCCATCGATATCCTACAGTGGAAGCTCGAGGGGGCGGGTGGACGCCAGCGTGCCAGCGTCATGTGCACGTGGGGGCCACATCGAGACACACGCAAGCTCACGTTTGCACAAAACACTCAAAGCTTTCAGATGAAGAAGAAAGGATAAGTTGATGTAAACGCTCGCATGAGCGCCATGGCTCGCATGTGGAAGACATTCCTCTTCCAAGTACTGTCAGAGATTAGGACGCTGGAAGAGCGGACACGGGATCACAAGAAAAACTCCTCTCTGCATCCGCACATCTGCTTTCACGCTGTTTGTTCCCAATGCTTTTACTCTGTGATGCGTGAACCAATTCCAATCGATATTTGCGGTAACTTCTTCAAACCCTGTCCGACCTCTGCTCGCACAGTGAAAAGCATGCAGGCAGAGGATCCATGCACCAGCCTTAAGCTCCTGTAGAGTGAAACAATGGAAATCAGTGCTGTCACATCCTCAGGCTTTGGCCTGTCCAGGCTTTGTCTTCTCGCCCAGGTTTACGCCCCCTCTCCCCTCCCTTCACCTTTTGCGCGTGAGCAATCGTCAAATGTACGCCTACATATGGCAGACTGTAGGAGAAGCTCGAGGGGGTAATTTTGCCGGGGAAACCTCACATAAGCTCCTTATCACAACAGATTAGGACGAGTGAGAGGGAGGGGAGCGCTAGTGTCAGCTGTCCGGCCCTGTTTGGAAGCGGCGAGTCAGGCTGACTGTGACAGGTCAGTGAACAACACTAGCCACAGGCTGTGAGCGCTGAATCGAGACATACACTAAATTGTAACAGAATTCTTTTGGGTAGGAACCCATCTTTTTGGCTGAGAAGACATTTTCCAGAGGAGTTTGGCTTTATATAAGAATCTACGGAGGGTTTTGTATTCTGTAGAGATGGAGAAGTCCCTGGAGGCGTTCTTGATTTTGAGCTACATGAAATTGACTAAGCGTGTCATCATCTGATTTGAAATCTTCCCTCTGTAAGAATATCAAAGTGAATCTTGTAGTTTAAAGCACAGGAAACACAAGCTGAGCAAATCTCCTCTGAACACACAATAAGAGTACAGTTTGTTTTTCACACATCAGTACAAAAGATACATCAGCACACATCAGAGCGTTCTGGATCTTTTCAGTCATGTCCTGTTTACCTTCTCCTACACAGTACCTGTTCCATCCATCTCAGTCAGTATGAGCTGAAATCCAAGGGAAGCGGTCAACAATTTACAAGTCGATGACATCTATCTAATGACCAATCAAATAGATGTTTTTCAGCACAATGATAAAAAAACCCCACTACTGACAGACTGTGGAATCAAACCCTAGATGTTGAATCATTAGGATTCACACCAGTCCTTTGTTGAACATGTTTCATCAGATCTGCAGCAACAGCAAATCGTGTAAATTCACAAAATTGGATTGTAGCACACAGCTGATCACAATTTGAACCACAAGGCACTAATTCATGTTTGTGCAGTGCTACTTCCTCCATGCACATTCACAAGGTGGTCAGATAATTAATCTGTTTGCAATGTTGGCAAATACATGTTTTTCAAGTTATTTTACACTCCAACTCGGCTGGGGGTGGAACTTTTTTGTTTGCCACGATATGATTTAAACAACTTTTCTGTCAGTTATAGCTAAACTGGCCTGTTTGTAGCAAATATACATTTACTCCCATCTAGGCAGTACATAATGCTCATATACTCTTTGGCTTTTAATATAACCATGTCTCACTATGTCAGAACAACTAATAACTAATGATCAATGTAATATTCAATACCTAAGCAGTAAATAATTTTTGAAGGATTGAAAGCACAAATCATTGCCATTGACAGTAGTTTTGGTGAAATTGTACTATTAAATAACAACAAGTAACAACAAAGCCAAAATAAAGCCGAGCAATCATATTGTAGCTGTGTTATCAGCTCCATCAAGTTCTAAGAAAATCCGAAAAATAGCAAGGTAACATGCAAATATATAATGGAAACATGACATAATCGTTAATAAAAAAAAAATTAAAAACACTTTTAAAGTTTGTTTTATCATTTAATTTCTGATGTTGGTTTCAGTTTTCTGAAAATGTTATTGAAAAGCAAATGGCTCTGAATACGTATGGTGATGTTACTCAGGTACAAAGGGGTTGAACGGATACAATCACAGCAGGGAGGTTTAGGCTCTGTTTCAAACTTGTGTAACATTTCAGGGATCCGTTTACGCTTGGATTCACTGAAAACACAACTTTCTGAAAACGATTCCCAAGGTGGAAGATTTTGAAAACCTCTACCTCCATGTCAGTGTAGACGGCAGAAAACACATCAATTCTGAAATGTCTTCACTACAAATGTGCACTAAAGCTGTAAAAAACTGCTCTTCAAGTCATGAGTAGATAGGCCATAAGAATGGCGTTTCCTCCAGAGTGTCATGACTCCCGGCCCAGATTCTCCTGGAACTTGGTGGTTTAATAGTTGAGAGACTCTGTAATAACAACCCAACTTGGTCGTCTGTCAATACGAATGTCTGTTTACTTGCAATTTTGAATGTTTATAGTGTATTGTTTTCTGTGTACAGAACTGAAAAGGCCAATGCAACGTGTTCTCACTTCAAACGATGTTGTGTAAACGGGGCCTATAACAAATGACTTTTGTCGCATGTGAGAAAAAAAATAAAAGTGGGTTTTCAATATAGAAACGATTGCGAGCCACTATCCAAATCCATCCACACTGCAACGGTTACAATGATAAAGAGAGCCCGGTACTCTCTTCATAGTACTGCCCAGGAACTTTAACAATGGTTCATTGACTTAGCAGGAAGATGGAAGAGGTGCCCTCCGGCCCCAGCTTACGTCCCAAAACCTTTTCACAGGGCTGGCAACTGTTGGGTGAGTATCAGGACAAACATCAGGAGGCGGATGTTTCTGATGAAGAACACCATCAAAACATGTCAGTGGTGTGTTGGAAAAACCCACTTGCCTGAAGAGAAGAATGCGGTGTTTTGTTTGGACTGATAAACAAAGTAAAGCCATTATAAACTTAATTGAACTCCGAATAATAATAGACTGAACTCCATCACTTCGATGTCAGTTCAGCAAGAAGTTGTCATTGTCATCAGCTCTCACTTCATATGCTTGGCATTTTGCTAGATATTGTGTGTGTGTGTGTGTGTGTGTGTGTGTGTGTGTGTGTGTGTGTGCGTGTGTGTCATTGATGTGACTCTAGTATAGAATTGTGATTTTATTTTCACAGGACAAGATGTACCATCCTGAATAGAATTATTGGACATGAACGTGAGAGGTTACCAACCAGAGTTGCACTGACAGAAAACAGACGCGAGGATTAAGTATCTTCTGTGCTGTTGTGTGTCTCTGTGTCCACTGGCCGGGTGAAAACACAATAAAGGCTCTCTCTGTCTTTTGTATCCCCACATCTGCTTTTACTAGATTGTGGTTGGACAGATGTGCACAATGCAAATCAATATCTGATCTCATTTTGGAGCAGGTCAGCCAGTTTTTCACCAAGTCTACAGAGTAAATCTTAAGCACTGAAATATGAGTAAAAAGTAAGAACATCCGCAGTTATACTTTTGTCTTCTTCTTTTTTTCTTTTTTAAATCTTCTGTTTTATATTCTCTGAGAGGTGGTAATCCAACAATGCTATGAAGCCATTAATTAGAATTCAAATGCAATTTTCCTTCCTCAAATTTGCCACAGGATTACTGCGGTTCTGTCGGGAAACTCGACGTACTGGAGCTCCCTCTTTGTCAATACTTAATGAAGCTAATTAAGTGGAGTGCAATGGTGAGAATTACAATAAGGCAGCAGGTTTTAAGGTTGTCAGATTCTGTGTTGAGTGTGCGCAGAGCAATCCGGACACTGTCCTTTGACCTGTGAGGGGAATCAATAGACTCCATACATTTAGATTACAAACAAGCTAATTCATATGAAATGTCATTTTTTTTCCAAGTCAGGAAAGTTTTTCACTGCAAGTTATCTATTTGGTAAACATGAAAGATTTGGTTAAAACATGGACTCTCCTGTTTATTAAATTCATGCAGAAGCCATTTTCATTGTTCAGAAAGGGTTAGTTCATTGAGATTTGTATATCGCACCAAATTAAACTTTGCTTGTATGTTGTAGTTCTTAATTTGCATTGTTTGATAAAGCTCAGAAGAACTTTTACAACACTTTCAATAAAAGCATCATTGATGACTCACTGTTACATTATTGTTTTGTAGTTTTACAGTTTCACTGACGACATTTTTCTCATGGTATTTTGAGAAGTTTACCCATCAGTCTCTCCATTTACCAATCCAGCCATCATCCATTCATCTGGGTGCAGCACCATCTACAATGCTTTACACATCATCCATCCATCCATCCATCCATCCATCCATCCATCCATTAATCCATCCATTTATCCATCCATCCATAACACTGCAAATGTATTTGATTTTTTGTAATTGTTAGGATTCGTCAACTATCCATCTGACTCCAGTGAACTGACGAGGTGACCATCTGACTACAAGTGAAAAAGGAGTGAACCTTCGGTAGTTTGCTAGAATTAAAAAAAAAAAAAAGAAAGAAAAGAAATTCAACACCAGTTCTTGACAAAGCCGTATTGAAGATTGTCGATTTTCTCATCAGGTGGTCAACGACTGAGCTTTAAGTGAATGCGAATGGCTGGCTGCGCCTGCTGGTAATTCATAGCATGAGTTAGCGATCTTATAAACTTTCACATTTTGTCTTTAGAGGTTCTGACAAAGTGCCATCTCTCTCCTTCTTTTGAAGAATGCTTGTCATTCTTGAATTACTAGTCTTGTGCTTAGCGTCCAGGAGTCAATATGGAAGCAATCACAAAAAAGGCTTGGTACCAGATCCCCTCGCATTTTTCCAGCAGGTCAATAATGAGGGAAAAATAAACCCTTCTCGCTTGTCCTGGCATGAAGAGAATCAGCGGACAAGACACCGCATAGAGGTGTACATATATTCCCCCTTGCGTATATGTATATATTTCCACCTCCATTTCACAAGTTCACATGGCCTGGTATAGCAGATATGGTAATGTGAGATTGGGCAAGGATCCAAGATTATGCTGACATGACGTGGGCAGCATTTTAAGCCGGGACTGTGACTGAGAAAAGCTGCTTCCTCCTTGATCAACTGCGGTCAAGGTGCCCTTGAGCAAGATGCCGATCCCCCGCTGGTTCAGTGGAGATACAGACTTGTACTACAAAGACTTGGCCGGTGTTTACAAGGACAGGTCAACCAAATTACAGAAACCAGATTGTCCTTTACCCAGTTTCGATTACAGATTTTGGAAAATTCTGCAAAAGTATCCAAGAGCAGAACTTCATGCCATTTTTCCCAATGGAGTTCCAGTGAAGACACATATGAGTAGACCCAAGTCTGGCCATGTGTGATTGGGTTTCCATATTTTCACCAAAGCAGAAAAATTATGAAAATGCCCAAATTTAATCCAGCCTTCTTTGTGTTTATACTGAAATTGGTGGCAAAAATGAAATATGATCAAATATACTCTAGATTAAGATAAATGCATGGTAACTTTTGAGAAAAGGAACACGACTTACAATGATTCATGTGCCTGCATCTGGCTTGTTATAATCACTTTAGTCTCAGACCTCAGAGAAATAACAGGTTGTTTTTTGTTTTTTTTGGGGGGGTTTTTCTGGAAGCAGGTGAAAAGTCATTCTTTGAGGAGTCGTCTCCCACTTGTTTGGACTTCACAGTTTCTTGAATGAACCAGATTAACAGAGTAGTTTGGCATTGCTCTGCTGGAAACAGGAAACAGGCTGTTGGCTTCTGCGGTTTACTCTAATCAGCCAATCAGGTATGTGACTATAAGAAAATAAAGTATAATATATCAGAATCTCAAAGGTGTTCATCATTTGATTATCCTGATTTTAAACCTACTGAAAGGAATACGATACGATACGATACGATACGATACGGTACAATAGAACATGTTTTTTTTTGCTTTACATGACAGCATAACTCAACTCCAATCAGAGACCAAAAGTTATGAACAAACAATAAAAACACCTTCAGATGGGTCTTACTGCTCATCAAAGAACCTGTTCTCATCTTAAAGTAAAGACTTGCTGCTTGGTCCTGCACTTTAGTGGAGTGTGTAAAGTGATGCAGTGGATGAGAGTTATTTCACAGTGTAGGGTTCAGTTTGTTTTTGTTTTGTTTTTTTTTTTCCAGTGCCCAGTGTGAGGAGTGCCTTAATGTTTCAAAGGAAGTGAGGAAAAAAATTTACTCCGGATAAAATGTTGTCTTCACTTTAGATAAACATGACAAAATAAAATAATACAGTGTGAGGGTGCGAAGAAGAAGTCGTTGACACTGTTAGTTCAGGTCAGTGACATTGCTTTTCCAGGTAAAGAGGCTAACCCTAACCCATGGATGGATGGATGGATGGATGGATGGATGGATGGGTGGATGGATGGATGGATGGATGGATGGATGGATAGATGGATGGATGGATGGATGGATGGATGGATGAGGAAACAAGCAGCATTAGCTGACATATTAACATTAATCAAATTCACAATGCTGAATATATAATGATACAATCATACTTTATCCAGAGATACGGTGTACAGAGGGACTAATTCATGTAGAAGTCACTTTCTTTTCAGTTGGACACTATTTATCGGTCATCAGGCTGATATTTCAACTTCATTAGAATCATGGAAAGGTGTAAAAATTGTTGTGTGAGTTGTCTATAACTTTGACCGTGTGTCAGGTGGGATAAGTTCCTGCCCACAGACTCTTAGAGGAATTTTATAGATATATATACATTGATAGATGGCTAATTAGAGGAGCCTTAATTTGAAGTTTGAAATCGTCCAAAGAAACCAACTGTTATAGTTCAGTTGCAAAACTCCTGCTGCGGTGTATGTGAGCTGACATTTCAAAGCATTTTTAAACAAAGCTTTGTTTTGAATTTATGAGTCTGCAGCAACACGATGCTTGGATCCGGTACAGCACCTCGTTTGCTGCCGAAGAGACACAAAGCAGGCAGACTGCTTCCCTTTAAGGGCTGTATGAATACATTTAAGAGTGCAGGTCTCTTGTTGTTACCCCAAATTCATATTTGTGTTGGAGTGACTTTTTGAGTCCTGAAGCTGCCACCTGTTCCAAGTCCTTGTGACTTAGTGCACTTATAGACAATGTTACCTGCACACAGACTTACACTTTAGTTTCAAAGAAGAGAAGTAGATTCTCAGTAGGTCTGTGTAACAGAGAGACAAATTCAAACAAACACGGTGTGTTTTTGTGTATGCATTTTGTGTGCAAATGAGGACGTGTCATTCATGTGCACTTTAGCTGCGAGTTTTAGTTTCTTTGCTCTTCCATCGCTTGCCACAAATAATGCATTTTATGTCCAGAACACAGAGGCTAATTGAGATGTAAGATTCACACCACAGAGCAGTAGATGGGAATGCATAATGAAACATGGCGCTGGATCGTATGCTAAATATAATGACAGAGGTGAGGCTGCAGATCACATTGAATATGAGGCAAGCACCGTCTTCATCTGCTTGCCTCCCACACACACACACACACACACACACACACACACACATACACACACACACAAGCGCAGGTCAGAGAGTCCCGGTGGCGCAGAAACTGGCAGGCATCCTTCCACTGTGCTCCAACAATCCAGCAGGCTTTTCTTTACCAC
>OMNM01050046.1:0-14887 GCA_900302745.1 Parablennius parvicornis | reverse complement strand
TTTTGCCTTTTGAGCATAACCCTGGGCTTTTTTCACCCTCAGTACTGACTGGCAGGCTCACATTCATCAGGATATGTGTGTGTGTGTGTGTGTGTGTGTATGTGTGTGTGTGTGGGTGTGTGTGTGTGTGTGTGTGTGTAACAGAAGGAAACAAGCGAGTAAAGCAAATGTAGTGATGTCATTGAGGTATTAACCTAGATTGTGTTTGTTTGCTGGAACAAGTGAAGCATCTACATGATCCATATTCAAATTCGAGCTGCTGATGCAAATTTAGAAGATTTAAAGGAAGGAAAAAAAAAAAAACAACGACAAGTAGATGATAATGAAGACAAGCCATGTGTTTCTGCAAGCCATTGTGTAGCCCTCACACAGTCACATTCATTCTTTAAAGAGAAAGGACAGAAATTGTGTAATTTTACAAGCTTTCTCTTAAAGCGTATTGGCAAAAAAGAAGCAAGGATTTTATTTGTTTGTAATAGTTTATTTCATTCAAAGGTTAAGAAACAAAATAAACAGTCTAAGCAACAAAACATTTCAACACATTTTGAATTAAAGGGAGCAGAAGATCACTCTTATAATGTTGACCCTTAGTTGCCTTTCAACACCTTTACATCAGTCTGTTATTGTTCAACACTAAATATTTACGGATTTATTTTTAAGCATTTAATGTGCAGGATTTAAAATATAGCTAACACAAAAAAGAAGAAAAAAACAAACATTGTTTTTATGTTTGCTCAAATCAAATATGTAACATCTAATTTTCATGCTTATTTAACATTGCAAATTTTATGTTTCTTGAATTCTAGGAGAGTTCCTGACTCTTTCACTTCTTTCTGAAGTGTTTTTCATTAAAAAAAAAACATTCCTGTGGCTGTGACGGTTCGTTCCATTGCTTTGGAATTAAAGCTGGGTTTTTTGAAGATGTGTGTTCCTTTCAAATAATAGTGACTCTCTTTTTTCCAAACTTTCTTGGATGTTCATTGGCAATGTTTTTCTTATTCGTTTTAAACAAAACAAAAAGAATAATATTTTAATTACATATAGTCAAACTAGTCATTTCACAACATAAAAGACGTTGCCTCCTCTAACAGCAGAGCATAACAATCATATTTGTCCATCCTGAGCGATCAATAAACCTGAACTGTGCATTTTGAACGCATGGGGGATTTGCAGTGTTCAAAGAAAGCCATCGACTTTTGAAGATTGCTGTTTGGCTTTTTGCTCACATAGAAAGGACAGAGGGGAAACAAACACACACACACACACACACACAGAAGAACTCGTGGGACGCTCGCAGGAAAATGGAATTAAAAGGCATCCCTCAGTCTCACGCTCCTCAGTTCGGAAATCACTCAAGAGTCTTTGGACAGTAGGACGCCTCGGCGTTTGGTCTGCTTGACCAGACTCTGCCAGATGTTGCAGTGAGATTAGGCCTCCTCGAGTCCTGGAGGAGATGGAGTCCGACCATGCCTGTTCTCACAAGATGTTAATTTCACCCCACACATGGCTGCCATTCCTTTTCTTCCTCCCTCATCCTATTTTCAGCTTTGTGATAACGAAGTCTGAAGGGATGAAGTGGAGGTCCCATCGTGAGCGAGTTCAGATGCTACAGTGTCAGTGTGCCTGGCCTCAGGCTGTCTTGTTTGGTAGGATGTAGACGGAGTGGATTGGGCGACGCACGGCCTGGAGCTCTGTTGTTGAATTGCTTTAGTGTGTGTGAATGTGCGCACAGAGAAGAGTAGGTGTGGCAGATGCTGTGCGCTGAACGAGGCTGGCGTTTTGTAGACTTGTAAAGAGCCATTAAAATCTTTTCAAATATTTAGGCTTCAACCTTTTTTGTTATGTATCCGTAGAGATCATAGATGTGCTGCATCACATAATTTACCATAACTCCAACGAAATCAATCATAATTAAAAAAAAAAAATAACTTGGGTAAGAAGAATATTTAAAACAATACTTTATGGCTTCAGACTGTTACACAGTTAAAATGTGTGACATTACAAGTCATATTGAGTGTAGCTTAAAGTGGCTGATCAGTCATATCAAATATTCTGAATATGTTTAATTGCTAGGGAACTTTTTTTTTCTTTCTTTTAACATTAGCAGAAACTGTATCATCTGAGAGGCATGTATGAACAGTCTGGATGTGGTCATTATCTGTACGTACCGGAGCGTCGGAGAAGACAGTTTTCCAGGTCTCGTTTACACAACATTTTAAGTAAAAATACATTGTACAAGAATTGTGTTTACACAGCAACATTGTGTCTGTTTCCACAGAAGTGATAGAAAATGATGTTGTTTTCATTTTGGTGCCACTAGTGGGTGCTGTTGTTTGTTTTTGCAATGTAACCACATACATGCACTCAGACAACAATAAGTGAGCTGCTATCAAAACGTGTTTTCAGTGGCTCTAAGCACGGTCGTCGTCTAAACAGACCCTCAGAACGCAACAAACGTTCTGTGTCTTCACTTGAAAATGTTGTGTAAACGGGGTCATGGTGTTTGACATGAGAAATATGATTTGTTACATCAAACTGTACATGTATAATGTCCTACATCAAGCATCTAACCATAGATCTGTTGATATCATGATCAAATTACTGTGACTTTAAGGAATGACATACTAAAGCAGTAATAATGCTTTAATCAGAGTCAGCTGTAAAAATGTGCACAAATTCAGCATTTTTTCAACATTGCAAGCGTTTCTATGTGAAACTCTTGGGAGTCATTCTGCATGAGGAGCTCATTTTCCGGCAGCAGTCAAAGAGGCGTTCAAGAGCAGTTTGGAGAGTTGGTCATTTTGATTATTATGAGAGTCTGTACATTGTTTTACTCTTTTTTTTTTTGCATGCATGCACAGCTCAATGAGCATTGCTTGATTATAGAAGCTGCATTTCCATACTGTGATATTGGTGATGCATTCAAGTACAATTTAAACTGGCATCTGTAGTTTTGATGGGTTTGGTGAAATGTCCATGTCCAGTTCCTAGTGTAGGTCAGTAAGGTTTGGAGAAAAATAATGTTGCTGTCTTGAAATGAATAGAAGGAAATCTATAATTCATGATGTTTTGTCCAAAACTTAGTGTCTTAGAGACTTAGAGATGACACTCACCGCTCGTCTCATATTCTAAAACATGAGGTTGAGAAAAAGAGAACTTGTTGACTGATTTTTCAATCCTGCTGATTTTTAGTAGCACTTCCAACGTGTTTTCACAAGTTAAATCCTTTTGACTGGTTTGCTATTTTGAATGATTCCACTTGGGAGCAGCTAAAAAGCTCCGGCAGCCGTTTTCCCACTCCGAGCTGGCAGACCAACACCGTTCTTAGCATATCACAATCCTCCTAACTTTCACAATGATACGCCGCAATCAGCTTTGGCAGATATTTCAACGCTTTCTTCAAAGTCCTTGTTTCCTCTGTGTCCTAAAATGAGAATTTCTTGTGTACTTCTGTGCCCGTGTTGCTTTTGAAATATTGTAAAAGAAAGAACAGGAAGACTTTTAAGCATTTCCCTGAGGACTTTGGGGTTATGGGGTATTTGGAGTGTATATTGCTTCATGTACTTCATTTGGTCGTCTCCACACACAAATTTATGCCCGGTCAGGGATCCAGTCTGAGTAATCCTCCTCTCCTTTTGATCTCTACATCCATCACTTGGATTTTTTTTTTTTACCTCTTTTCTTATCTTTACACCTACCTTTAGCTTCACCTAAGTGTCATCAGTCTCCTGCTTTGTTTTGTCCTCTCACTACCTGTCTGTACTCTTGACATCTCTCTCTCTCTTTATAGCCCTTGCTCCAGCTCTCCTGCACTCCTTGCATTATGTCCTCCCCCTCTTTACCTTGATTATCTCTTTCCCTCTTCTGGGAGATAAACTTATAGGCTGTAAGTAAAAGGAGTATTGGCAAGATGCCGCTGTGCAATGCTGTGAAATGCAGCTTTACTGGCTTATTCAAGATTCATGGTTTTCTATATAGAGTGGGCTGAGAGAGAGAACTTAAAGAAATAAGAGTTGGACTTAGGTTTATTATGTAGAACTCAAAATGTGTGCTTTGTAGTCTGGATTCTGAACTATGAGGTGAACTGAACTCATGAGAATACATTCAAAGACAACATGAGACAAACCAGCCTTACCTTCATTGTACGCCCGTAATTAACCTTTATACTTGTTCTTTTGAAAGCCCCCTAATGTCTAACACTGTCATCAGAGATCACAGTGAAGTCAAACAAGGTGATTAACCTACACGATCTATACTACTGCCGATGTGCAGCTTAAGCTCTAATGGGAACAGGTTAACAGACTACAGCGAGCAATGTAATTATGATATGACAGTAAAAGCTAAAGGATCAGACCGGGTCCGCTTTAATTAGTAATTTACAGCTAGGTATCTCAAAGCACAAAGTTCCCGCTGTGCCTTTCTGCCATTTTGAATTCAATTAAGCCATGAAATGTCAGAAAGCTCCATTCTGGCTAGTTTGACACCTCAAGATTGCGTTTGGGCCAAGCCTGGTTAAAAGTCTCATCTCACATCCAGCCGCCATCTGACAGCGAGCTAGGAAGAAAAACAAAAGAATAAGACGTTGAGAGATATGGTTTACTGTACGTCACATTTAGTTTTAATTCTCCTTCATTTGCAAGTTGTGCTGCTTTTCAGATGATGCAGTTCTGTTTTTATGTGCGGTTTTTGTCCCATTCAAAGCTTGTTGAAGTCCCATATCCTCCCATTGCACGTCAGTGTTCTTCCTATTGTCTCATTTGTGACATCTTATCGGCCTTGTTCGGGGCCCTGGCCTTTATTTGTTGTCTGACATTAATTTAGCAGACCCACAATCATGAATGAAAGGCCATCGAGGGGATGGGCAGAGGGGGGCACTGAGGAGAATATAACAGTCCAGCAAATTGAGATCAATAGCCTGTTAAGATGAATGAGAGTGACCAATAAAGAAGGGAAACGGGGAATAGAGCTATTCTTCCCTCATCTCTCTCCCTCCCTTTCATAATGGGAAAATGGTAACACTTGAGCGGTCTTGTTTTGCCACTGAGGATTTCCCTCGACGAGAATGTGAAATGATATTCTTTTGGGATTGATGGAGGTGGAGAATTTTTTATTTATTTTTTTTGTGCTTCTTCCTCTCGTTTCTAGTTTCTTTTATTTCCTTGACAAGGCCGTGATTGTTTGCTTTGTTGTTGGTCCACCGGTTTCAAAAGGTATCAAAGCTCTCTATCCATCCAGTAATATTCCACACATATTTTAATCATTACGTTCACGTTAGTGTATCGACGCTAACACTTAATGAACGGTAGGGTGCATCTAAGCAACACAATATCATTCATATAGAAAGGCAACACTTCAATGTCAACATTTATTTTTCCGCAATCTTTTTATTGATTTTAGCATTTTAGAACAAATAGAACGAGTTACAGTAAGAAAATAAATATATAACAAGTATACGTTGTAATGGGTATGATAAAAAAATAATAGCATACACAATATACAACACCCTGTTGCTCTTGAAGGTTACCACACATCTGGGTCTGTTATGAATTACACAATTACATAATATATATTGTACATCAGCTTGGAACTGTGGATGTTCAGTCAATTCTCCCTCAGTTACATGCCAGATAAATTCTTCTCCTTAAGATAGTTGATAAATGGGTCCCAAACACATTCCAATCACTGTTGTTTAGCTTTGATTGTCTGTGCAATTTCTTTCCAAAGAAAAATATGTTTCAACATTTCCCTGAGCCACTGTCTGACTGTAGGTTTTAAAATGCTTTCGCATATTGCAAGATGCATCATTTGGCTTGAGTAGACTCCAGTCTATGAACATTTCTAAATTTCTAAATTCTGAGGGCAACTCCAATTACAGAGTAGCAAAGGTCTGGCTTGTTGGGATTAAGTTTAAGTTTTTCTGGTGTGATATAAACTCTCATTAACCAGTTTTATTGGAGGAGTTGTTATCGTCTGTGTCAAAATTCAACCCATCAAGTATGTCTTTGTCTTTTTCAGAAAGCAATCAAAACATTTGGAGGGCTTGGGTTTGGGTTACATGGGAAATGGAACCATTCCAAGCTCAGAGAGGTTAATATACATCCTGAAAGGGTCAGTAATTTAAATTACAGATGCAAACAGTTACATTTGGAAAACATCCAAACTTCCCAAAGGCCCATATTGTTTATCTTTATTTTTACAACACCATGTTGCATCATGTTAATGTGTGGTTCTTCCATTTATCTTCTTTACCAAGCTTATACAAGTTAGGGTCACCAGAACTAAACAGTATCCCACATGACTGGCAACGTAACCCCTGGAAATGTTGCCAGTTGATCATTGCCGGGACGATGTATCACATCTTGCAAACCGATGGCCAAGTTAGTCACGACTTGAATGTAAGAAGTTAGAGTACCACAGAACACAAAGTCCGCTTTTCTAGCTGTGAAATAACGTCTCGTGCCACCTAATGTCAAGGTGCATTCACTTTGGGGATAAACAAATATCACATTGTGGAGAAGGTTCAACTCGGGGGGGTTCTGTGTCTTACAATGTCATGTATGAAGTTACAGTCTAGTTTATGATCACCAAGCAGACAGCTCAAAGAGAAACGAATAGTTGAACTGTCCCTTTTTACAACATCCCTGCAGACAGGCTCCCCAGCTGTTTCCCTCTCCACTGTCACTGTGGCCTAACCGCTATGATAAGTTGTTATCAGAAGCACCATAAATTTGTTCAGCAGCTGCCACAAAGCCTCACCGCCTGCAGCTCGTATTTATTTATCTGTCGCCTCCGCGCTTCTCTGGGGGTCGGAGAGGAGGAGGTTTGCTGCCCCCACACCCTCGCTGCTTAAGCTTGACCATCTTGATATTTTTATTATCTGTGTGTGAGTGTATGTGTTGTAAAATGGAAGCGGGTAAAGTCGATACTCAAAATGTAAAACTAGCACACAGGAGTCTGGACGCAGTGGGCGAAGGACCGGAGAAGAGAGGGGATATATAACGGTGGACAAGTGACACTGGACAATCTTAGGAAGGCGATTTGGATGAGATGACTCTGGAGAGTCGAGGCGTGTTAGAGTGGAAAGAACTGCGGAACAGATACTTCACTGGGATTCACTGTTAATGAATGTGCAGCCAGGCCAGAGAGTCATTTCGTCAAATAGCCGAGAGTCACACATAACGTGTTGTTTATTCATCATGTGATCTTTCAGCCACGTTGCAAGTATGGCTGAGAGCAACAGAAGCCTGCCGTTGAATGAAATCCACCCATTAATCAGTGTCGTCTCCAATCAGGCTTCCAAATGTCCAGGAAAATATATACTGAGTATAAATACCTGTTCTTGTGTTCCTTTGCTTATATAATATTTTGCATGAAAAAGACCATTTGAATATTGCTAACAGGAATTTTACCATGCTTACACACATGGAGGTATGGTTTTGTGTTTTCTACAAGGAAGAATGCAAAATAATGAAACCACACACACATGCATGCAGAGAACAATTCTCGACAAACACTAACAACAGTGAGTACTCATTTGTATGAACGATGAAGTTTATTGCTATTATATGTCACTCTCAAGTATGAAACTATCAAGTTCCAGGACAACATGGACCGGGAGTCATGATACTGTGGAAGCACAGATTTTAATTCTCTATTCGTCTTCTTATGTGCAGATGAACCATTGTAGTCAATGGCTTCGCAGTAGCAGCCTGTTCAAAAGGTTGTTTTTCCCTCATTCCATGGAGTCAAAGTCTTTTCAAACCGTTGTGTTTTCCTCTCTGTTTCCACGAAGACAGAGTCGGAATGTTTTCAAAAAGTTCCACCTTTGTCACCATTTCCAAAACATTTCATTTTCATGTGTTGTCGTGTAAACAGACAGCCAAAACACAACAGAACTTTTCCATTTTCACTTGAAAAGTCTTGCTTGTAAACGGTGCCTGAAAATAAAAAAGTTTTTTCCTAATTTTAAAAGATATATTTATTTGTTTAAACACATTTATTAATCACAAATATATAAAAAAAAAAAAAAAAAAAAAAAAACACTTTTCAGTCAATGTGGCAGTGTTGATAAAGTAGGACGGCTCAGTGTTTGGAGTCCAGGTTGAACTGAGGGCTGCTTTCCACATGTATTGTGCCTGTACTTTGCATGTATTATGATTTCCTCCCACACTCTAAAGACACAGTGACTTTAAATCGATGTGTGAATGTGATTCTATGCCTCTTTGTTTTTGCCCTATAATTGACTGGTGACCTGTCCAAGGTGGACTCAGCCTTCACCCATTCAGGCGGCAGCAGCCCGGTGACTCAGTTGGATGAAGCGATATAGATGATGGATGAAAAGATGGTGTGCCAGGACCTTGCTTGGCAGTCATCATTACTGTCTGAATGTGTGCCTGTGTGTGTGTGTGTGTGTGTGTGTGTGTGTGTGTGTGTGTGTGTGTGTGTGTGTGTGTGTGTGTGCAAGTGGGTGAATGTGACTCATCATGTGGAGCATAATATGAGAGTCCTGAAGCGGTAAAATGAATTAAGTAGCTGAGTAAGCCCTATAAAAACCCTCATGTAACAACAACATGCTAGTGACATTCATTGAGTGTGTTTTGAAGTGTAAACAAACCACTTATGTGCCATTTATATATGATAAAATGTATTGAAAATAATTAGAGAAACAAATCACCTCTTGCATCATAATTAGAAACAAAATCATTCAAATTAAACAAATCTCTTACAGTATTTTTCTGTAAAGGATTTTGAAAAGTAATACCGCCCTGCTATTTTATATGTTGGAATATGTTAATTAAACTTCATGATAAATATTTTGGGAGCTGTAGGAAGGACATGCAGATGTTACCCAGTGTGATCACTCGCCCAACAAAGGGTCAACAGAACAAATGAACTTAGCTCGACTTCCTACAGCAAATCCGTTTTGGTTTTCAGTCTAATTTTCCCCCAAAAAATAACTTTTTAAGTAAAACAAACATAAAAAACATAGTTAGCGAAGTGAAGCTAAAATTGGACTGATGTGTTTTATTCCCTTTTATTTCCATTTGTGAGCAGTCAAGTAAAGGCAAGCTGATAAACTGTTATATTAAACATCGTGAAGGCAATCCTACCAATGTGCATCCATTAATACAAGCAAGGATATCACAAAGATCTGCAGCTCCTCACGTATCAAATAACACAAAGGACTCTATTTGGAATTACTGTGTTCTTTGATTATGATATTTCAATCATTTCATTTTCCATTTGAAGTTCAGACTATGTGTCATTGAATCAACAGGTCGAGCGGTTCGAGTTTTGTGATTTGAGTTATCGCTCGATGGAAACGTAGACAGCAAGAAAGCAGTGTAGCAATCCTATTACCTAAAGTGGTCAGTACGTCTTTAAATCAGCAGGTTCATTTCTCCTGCAAAGTTTCTCCAGTCAACTGAAAGAACTGCAACCGTTTGTTTTCCTGCCTTGACAGTCGCCAATGAATGAAAAAAAAGGATTCAATTCCCAGAACCTTTTCATTCCTTCTTTTTAGCTGACTCCAGACAAATACTCACCTTTGAAGGATCTGCACTGTGTCTGCTATTGTAGCTGTAGCGTGTGTATATGTGTGTGTGTGTTTGTGCGTGAAGGACAGTGTGAGCATGTGCAGGACCCAGATTGAGCTGTCAAACGGGCAGTGAGTGGTCCCGGACAGGCTGATCAATGTGGGGGCAGCTTGCAGATAATAAAGTGGTTAGGTCTCCCCCGATGCCTTTAATTGAACAAGTGTCACTGACTCGGCCCATCTGGTCCAGGAGCAACCCGGGAATCGTGCGTTTTCATGTCTGTCATGGCGACATTGAAGCCATGTGAATACATGAATAACCAATAAGGCAACTGTGTCGTGACCAAACTTGGAGTTTTAATTTTTTGTCATATCTTTTCTGAAGTTAATCTCCACTCCTGTTTTTTGTTGTATTTTTTAAAGATTTTAACGTTTGACTCAGATTGTCAGCTTCTTATATGTAACTTTACAATTGCTGTTTTTAACCGTATGGAACTTCTATACACAAAAGCATTATATAACAACAGTGAGGTAGCCATGACACAATTATAACACCAATTCATGTTCATTCTTTAACTTGACTAATTGAATATTGTAATGATGTCATTATATACAATGCATTACTAGTATTTTTGAAGTACTGCCCAATACTAATGTTACTAAAAATGTTTTCTCTCATGGCGAAAGCAGACTGAAAGCATTCATAAAACGTTACTTCAGTAAGAGCAAGATTTAGTTGACAAAATATTAAACTCAATGTGAGTGGCTGCAGCTGAAATTGTATCCCACTCAATCCCAAATGAAATTAATAAATATAAAAAGTTGATAACAAGAAAGTTTCAAAGTCCACATTAACAGGAGAGTCGACCGTTGCAGAGAGTTTGTGTGCACTCACATGGCTGTCTGGCTTTGTTTCGTTGGACATATGTGAGTCATGTGACAGCTCAGAGAGTTTTTTTTCCAACGGGCAGTCAGGATGCTCAACTCCCTCCCTGCTCTGCCCCCATTCCCAACTTTATTTGACAATAAAGCTGACTTATGACTTATGAGGACCTTAGGCTGAAGTCTATTATTAATATATTTCTAATACATATTTAACATATTTCAAAAGTTAAAGCTACAAGGAGCATTAAGCCCTGATGAACTGGGTAAATTTTTTTTTTTTTTTCTCAGAACATTCTGACTCCTTGTAAATAGAGAAAAACATAACTTTTCAGAAACACTTCTACTGCGCATGTTGTGCCACAGTCGTAGTAAACAGCATCTATCCCTGGAATGTTGTGACATCGGAGGCACCATGTTAACATCTGAGATTCAAAATGGTGAAATTACTTAAAAGAATTTGGAGAGATCCCCATTGTAAAGCTACTGTGGTGCCGCCAGCCAGAATCCTGTATGCACTGTGTGTAATTTTTTTTTTTTTTTTTAAGTGTGAAAAAAAGTATATTTCAAAGGGGTTTTTTTATTGTTTTTGAGGAGGGGATAAATAATGACAGCATTTACCCCGCTCTGCGTTACAGCGAAGACGTTGATGGCGTAGACATGCTTTTCTCATTAGGAGACACAGTTCTGAGAAGGAAGCTACTTACTGACTAGAGTAATGCAAAAAAGAAAAAAAAGAAAAAAGAAAAAAAGGTTTCCAGACACATGTCAACTCCAGTGCACGGTAGTGCCCAACTGGATGCAGGTGAATTTGTTGACGCTGCTATGCCGCTTCATGCTCTGGCAGTTGTCCAGGGTGCTGAACTGAGTGGCAGCTGTCCAGGGTGCTGAACCAGTTACCACACTACTCGGACCGGTGCATTCTTGTGGCTTTTTTGCGAATCGTGAAAGCCGCTGTTCAGGGACTAGTTGGCCTCACATCTGGTGGGGGGTGGGATCTGTGCATACTATGAAATTGAAATGGAAACCTGGCAGCGCCACTTATTATCTGAAGTGATAAGACTAAACTCACTAAAACAGAGGTTTAGCCTCATTTCTCTCTCATTTTAGAGCAACTAAAACATGAATGAAATCATAAAAGCGTATCTATTTACATCCTGGAGAACCAAAGGCAAAACCACAAACTGCCTCGGGTAACACTTCCACATGCAGCGACAATTTATTCCAATCGAGTAAATTCTCCTCTGCGTTTGTGAGCAAGTACTTGTTTTACCGGTTAGTTCTTTACCATTGTCAAAGGTCTGAACTGTGAAATTTGCAGGCTTCCAAGAGTGCGAGCTGAACAATTCAGCGCCTTAAGCGAGTTGCCCGGTTGAATAAGATAAGGTCAGAACTCCACTCCTGATTTAGAGGATACGGAGCAGCTCCCATCTGGACACTGACAGGAGCAGCCTCCCTCTTCTCTCTGAGCTAAGTCAATGAAGAGACCTTCTTACCTGTCTTGTTCGCTGTTTCCCTTCTCCGTCAGCCACAGCCCCTATACACTATTCATAAACTTGGACAGAGGGTTGTCTGACCTTTTCCGCTGAAATGTTAGGGCAAATTAGTTGTCGGACTAGTGGACGTGGCAGCCATGCTAAGCCCCAGCTCCCCACTTTGTGTTGTCCTAGCTGCCACCATGGACCGATTTATGCCTCAGTTACGTAGACATACTCTCACTATTCAGAGTCAGAATATTCACAATAGTCATGCGGATAAATGCGATATATACGCGCAAGTCTGAGAAAATTGGCCTTTGAAAGCATATCAGATGCAATCCACAAACTAAGCACGCGCCGTCCATTTCTGCTGAAAGCTTTCCTCCCAGGTAAACCTCGGGTCAGTCCTCTCAATCAAAACCAAATTTGAAAATCTCGACGGCGCTCTCACAGCGCATCCTTTGTGAATCGCTGCCCTGATTCATTCCATACATCACCAATCCTTGAATTACTATCACCCACTTTTACCCTGAATACAGAGCAGCCTGTAATGAATCCAAATGTAAGCAGCACCCTTTTAAAGCAGAGTAAACACTAAGCTTGCCGAGCCGCTGGCCCCCAGAGTCTACGCATATTCATTACCCTATGTAATGGCTTTTTAAAATAAACACCACTGAAATCAGCAAGCGCTGGTTATTTCTGCATAGTGATTAGGTACTTGAGACAATGTTGGGATGTTTTTTTTTGTCGTCACTGTTAATGCACTTTTGTTCAGACTGAATGAGAGTCTAGCTTTAGTGATGACTCCCAAAGGAGAACACTTTGACTCAAAGTAGGAATTAAAACATATATACAAGTTCATATGGCAGTTGTATTTTATTACAACAATAATAAAATGTCGAAGATGGATGTTTTTAACAGCTGTTGCTATTGCAAATCAATTGTTGTCCAGCTGGAAAGTTCAGGCTTTGCTAAGCTTTAATACAAAAGCATAACAGCCATAGTAAAAAGTTTTTTCTGCACACGCAAGAGTCGATAGACAAGAACAAACATGGTAGCCTCCAGAGTCAGATAACTGGTAGACTTTGTAGTTTCATAGTTGAGATTCATTCATAAAAACAGTCTAACTACGTTGTCCATACGAATGTTTGTATACTCCTCATTGATGATGTTTATAACATGTTGTTCTCTGGAAGCACGTGCGTGTACTTTCATATTAAAAACACCAAACAGCATACTAACTGCCTAGTTTTTAGCATTTCTGACATTTCCGTGTTGCAGTGCAAATACAAAAACATCTGTTGGTATTGAACTGACTTCTGAAATGTATTACTGTATATTATTAAAGTGAGTGAGTGAGTAAAATGTGTTTAAAAACCATTTTTTCCCAGATCAAAAGACGATTTACAGCAATACAAGCAAAAACATAAAAAGCAGAAATCAGGTCAGTAACAATACAGAGAAGTAAAAATGTACATGCATATTTAAAAAAGGATAAGTAAAATTGATAAGCTGCACAACAACCTAAAGCCTGTCTGAATAAAACAACTTCATCACGCTGAAAGTTCTACTTGTCCAGCCACCTGAAGGGCAATTTGGACACTGTCCACACCACCAGACCATCATACGACCCGGTGGCCATGTTTGG
This sequence comes from Parablennius parvicornis, assembly GCA_900302745.1. Classification (NCBI taxonomy): domain Eukaryota; kingdom Metazoa; phylum Chordata; class Actinopteri; order Blenniiformes; family Blenniidae; genus Parablennius; species Parablennius parvicornis. The sequence goes on along the minus strand of OMNM01050046.1, from coordinate 1,344 downwards.
CCATTTGGCTCTGTTTGCCCGGCCCTCTGGGTAATCCTCAATCAAGTAAAAGTTACTTTTATTGTTGGCTTTATTACATCTAAAATGGTCATTTTTTTTTTCTCACTTTATTGGGCATTATTAGATTATGAGTTGGGTCCAGCACCTCAGCGAGCAGAGCTACAAATTTTTACCTTGAAAAATTGGTGTTTCACAGTGAAAAAGAAAAAAAAAAAAAAAAGATGGTTAATGAGAAACTATAGTTTTTATTTACTTATTTACTGAACTCAAACTTATGTCTCGGACCTCTATAGTAGTGCTAATTTTTCATGTGACCCTTAGAAAAAATAAAAAAATTAGTTAAGATCATGAAAAGTGTTCCAATTAGTTTTATTTGTGACAAAAAAAAAAAAAAAATATCAAAAATATCCCTACTTTAGTGTTTCTACATCTATTTACATTTTTGTTCAATGAGCTGAATCTTATCTTTGCAGAGCAGCGCTAAAGCTGATCAACCTTCCCTCTCAGCCTTTTCATTTTACGTTCTGACCTCAGCCTGACACTGATCAAGGCTTTTGAAGACGAGTGAAGATCAAGTGCAAATCAAAGGGTCAGTGTCGGAGGCGGTGCAGTTTCTCCGGTTCCTTCCTTATTGCCCATGCTGTGTTTGTGCTCAGAGGGCCACCGCGCTAAAACCTGCGCAGTAATTGGGCGTGTGCCTGTTTGCAGCCGGCTCCAGCTCATCGCTCAGCTTGAGAGGAAATCTATGTCGGGGTGATAAACATATTGCTAAGTAAGGGGATTGCGGTTGTGTGAGTGTCATTGCACTGAGCACTGTGTACACAGGACGACACCGATGCATGTGTACAACTGTCATCCCGGGTCAGCTTTTTTTATTCTTTTAAACTGAATGTCAGGGTCTCACGGAATTATTCATGCTCAATAAGTAGAATACTTAAGCTGCTGTGTGCAAAACTAAGTACCTCAAAAGGCTTTTTTTTTTGGCCGTGAAACATTTGATGATCACTGGAAATCTGACTCAGCAGCTACATTTAAGGACAAGTTAAGGAGTTTGACCCTTGTGGTATAGATTTACATACATTCAAACCACATAAACATTACAGTAGGGTCAAGTGCCTCGAGGAACATTAAGAATTTAGCTTGTGGTTGCTGTAATTTCAGTTCTGAGCTCAGTTTGGGTGAACTTTTACCGACTCTACTCTGTCCTTACTCAACCCTCTGCTGTCCTCACAAAGTAAAACAGTGACAAGTGACGGAGTGAGACACTTAAATGGAGCATCAGCAGCATTGAAAAATCACATAACAGATTCAAAACCCTCCTGAGAAAATTCACACACCACCATT
>OMNM01050044.1:2863-24712 GCA_900302745.1 Parablennius parvicornis | reverse complement strand
GTCACTGATCCATTGATGGTCCGCAAACCCGCAGAAAACCCCCCTGCTGGCCCACAAGTGTCTTCAGATGGGACCGAGCGGTGGAAGTAAAAATATAAAATGATGCAAGACAGGATGCATGTTCGAATATCTGTGCAAGACACACAGCACAGTCACACAGCATTTGCATCGCTTCACAAGTCTTTGAATTAGCATACATGCATTTCTTGTAACCTCATGTAACCCCAATTTACTCTTTCTGCAAGTCTTTCACTAACAGCAGAATTCCCATTCACATCTAAAAGAAGTTATTGAAATTGTATTTGACAAGTGTATTTCTGACTCCACATTCCATCCCTGGCATCTTCCATGGTATGGTTTGCATATGTACAAATCATACCAGCTTGACATCTCATATGCACCCCTGGGTTTGAGCATTGGAGATGCATCAACAAAAATAAATTTGAATATCTTTGAAATTGTTTTGTCAGTTATTTCTACTCCAGAAACATAAACTTTGAAATATTCAATATTGCTGTAATGATTAATCTAATGAATAGTGGAGTTTCACAGTTAGAGCATGCGAGAAACATGCTTTCCTATCCTTACATCAATTTTTGAAATTTGAAGGTCTCAAATAAGGAGCGGATCCCAGTAGAGTCAAGTCAGTATAGATCCTGATCATCCCATCAGTCCATCAGAAAACAAACTGGCGCCATAATAGACAGTCACAGACAATCATATACGCACCGACAAGCTATTTTAAAGGTCAGAAATGAACCTCAACTGCATATTTTTGGACTAAGAGAATACATTTTAGAATCTGGAGAAAACCAACATATGCACAGGGAGAATACACAAACTCCACACATACTACACAACTGTGTAACCTTAAGCTTTTCTTTTATATTAAAAAAATAAAAGGTTTGACAGTGTGATATGATTTCTTCTTTATCTCTGACATTTACATAATATCCAGTCTCCTTCACGACCTCCACCCCCACCCCCCTGGTTAGTGCCTATTCAACAGCTTGTAATAAGATCCTTAAATACAAAATCTTAATTAAGGCAAGGTTGTTTGTGAATTTTCTATTTATGAAAATGACTCGACCTAATTTAATTTCACTGGCCACAAAACACCTGGCAGCACTGAACTGAACTGACTTTTCATCCCTGGCATCAAAGTGATTTTCAACATCTCTTAACAATGAAGCAACTTTGTTAGAGGAGGATGAAAAAGTTTTCCTCTTATAATGAAGAAAATCTAACAGGAGAAGTATCTCGTTATAACATGAAATGTGCTCTCTTGAGAGTATGAAAGTAGACTGCATCTCATAATATCCCGTAAAAACACTCCCGCTGTGTGTGTTTTTTGTGGGTTTAGGAGCTACTGTGGCTTGTTAAAATCAACTTTAAAATGCACTGTAAAAGTGTAATTAGCTATTCAGGATTGTGAAACGTAAAAGAAAAAGCGGCAGAGCAGTGTTGCACTCGACCAGAGAAATAGAGTTTGTTCAGGTTTGTGAGGAAATTACCGCATCTTTGTATCTTACGACAGTATTTTTTTGTCATGTGCCATAGTGATGGATGCATTACACAACTTGGAGTCCTCAAGTTTTTTAGGTATCTTCCAAAAATCATATACTGTCATCCAAGGGACCCAACTGAGGATGATCAAGTCCCAACTTGCGACGCTAGCTTAACCATAGATCTTCTCTCTTGATCTACAGCCACCATGAAGCATTTTCTGCTGCCTGGCTCTGTCTAGACCACTATGTTAAAGGTCTTGGGGAGGGACTGGCCAGCAAATGTTCTGCATGCTCCCTCAATGGATTCACACTTTGCTGCATATTTCCACCGTTTTCATCTTATTGGCATCTTTCATGCTGTCCTCTCAAGGAACAGTGAGCTCCAAGAAAACAGCTCTTGAAATTGTGGAGCTGAGAACCACATCTGGCTTAAGCAATGTTGTGACAACATTCCCTGGAAATTGTAGTTGCTTCTTCATGTCAACTTTCAGTTCCCTAGTTATGTGCTGTTGCTAGCAGCCGAGGTCGAAGTGGTCCTGGCATCAACTGGTGGCTTATCCCCAGCCCTGAAAATGCACTACTCTTGTTTTCTGGGTGGAGGTGCCTGCAGTGTTCAGTTCCACTGCAAAAAAGGTCTTTGCTCTTGATTAATGATTCCAATGGTGGTGCTCCTCACGCAGAACATTCGAGCAGCAGCTTAAGATGCGACAACTTCCTCCAGGAGAACACGTAGGACGGGCTTCTCACAGACATTAAGAATGTTATTCGATGGGGAGCAGTCTTCTTTGTCCAGAAGCTGTCCACTCCACTGTTTGTTCCCAATAGTCATGATTCAGTCACATCCTCAGCCTCACTTCTCCAAAGTTTCTGGTCTGCTTTGACCTCAATCCTAGCCTTTATAACTTCTGAACGGACCGTGTGTACTATAACACCTCCAACTATCACAGCCAACTTCAAATGAATCTTTGAAATTATAATCTCATTTAAATGTATATGTTTCTATATTTTTTTTCTAAAGTCCTATATTTTTTTTCCCTCCATGCTGTTAGCGGATGTTTCCACTGCAGTCACACAACAATATATTCAAGAGCAACATCTCTGCTCATCTTGTAAATAAAACCCATTTTTGTTCAATTTTTGGTGATAGACCACCAGAGTAAAAGATGTATCCCATTACCTATTCTGGACTGAGTCCCAAAATAGAAAATACATTCCCAGTTCTCCATTTGTAGTGTGGAAATATTGATCTGGTTGTTGAATGCTTTGTAGTCTTGTAGTGAGATATGTCACTTATTGTGAGGCCACATTACAAGTGTTACCAAAATCATTTTTGATTCAGCATAGATCTACATATCGCAACCACAGTATATGAATTGCTCTTTACAGATATCCGCTGAAGTGAACAAGAAATAGGTGGTGTAAAACGTCTGCTTCTCTCACTTCAACTTGTCAGTTTTGAAACAAACAGCTCTTGGCGTCTGGCTGTCCGGGGTAGAAGACACTCACAATAGAGGGACGGACTTGGACCACCTCCTACAAGTGAATATATGTCATTGTGCTTTGAATCTCCACGGCTGGGTTAGAATTACCCGGAGAGAGTAAATTAACGGGAGCGTACCTCAAAAAGAGCTGGCACCGAAACTGACAGATCATTCCGGTAACCAGGACATGCAGAGCAGAACCAGAGAGTTTTTTTAGAAAAACATTGTGGAAAAAATGAGAGGGAAAATTTGGTTAATTTCTTGGTTCAAATCCTTCCACTTATTTTAAATTATGCGACCATCAATATATCGACTATAAAGCGACCAGTCTTTTTTTTTTTTCTTTAAGAAAAGTCAGAGATTTGTTGAAGTAATTTGTTGTGTTTTGATAGTAGTAGCTAAATATGAGTGTTTTACTCAAAATGTTTCATTATGCTTTCCTGTTTTCTCTTCACATGACCACAAACATGATTTCACTGAACAAGCAAACTGAGCAGCATAATCAAAAAAACACAAAGAAAAAGCAGTGCGTGCTGAAGCTGGATTTGACCATGTTGCAATCGCATTCTCATTTTGCTAGACTTCTCAAGTTAAAATTCAAATTTTAGTTGTTTTTTGGGTTGTTTTTTTTTTCACTTTTGCTGCTGGCAAAACTCCAGAGTCAAACAAGCAACAAAAGAAAGTGGCCTCACCTACATCACATCATTTCTCACCAAAGCAGAACTCATTAACAGATATCTGTAAGGAGTAAACCAAGTCTTTGGAGAAATCAAATGTAAAAGGTGCTGCTGTTTTGGAATGATATGAAATTTCCCCCAAGAACAGAAGATTTCTGTGAGTCTAAATGAAACAGGAGATGTTACTCCACTGTGGTATATTCAGCCATCATCGTGGAGGAAGACAGACTCAATGGTTTATGTGATCTAAATGAAATTACGGTAACTTTGCTCCATATTATCCTTTTCATACAAGTTTAATGGGATTAAGAGGAAAGTCAGTTTTTCTCCATGAAATTTAAAAAAGCAATAGTGACAGCAGTGAATATTTTCAATGGGACAAGGAACCTCTTTTTTTTTTTTTTTTTTTTTTTACCTTGCAAGAGTGTGACAAAATAGATTTCCTCTTTTTGGAGAGCCACCGTCTCCAACTTCAATTTCTTCTGAACCTCAAATAAGAAAACAAAAAATTTATAATTTTGCTCTCACAGAGTGACTGTCACCCAAATGATCAAATGGTATATTAAAATGGAATATTGATGTACAGCATGTTTTTTTCAACATACCAATACCAAGACAGTTTTCTTCAAGTGATTCAAAAGTAGATGTGTTGAAATGCTTTGACGTGGAACATCAGAGAAATTGATATTGTCACATATTTAACCAATGTGCTTTAAAAATATTCATTTATTTATTTATTTATTTATTTAGTGAGTCATTTTTGTCATAATGGCTTTTGCTAATATGAACAGGTCTAGTAATTTTCATTTTGCTTCAACTTTGTTGAGCTTTGATTTTTAGATCTGTTCCTGCAATCGGCAAGACAAATGAATCAGGAGTTCAGTTGCTGTTTGTTTAAGCTGTAAGTCCAGACTGACTCACACTTAGCTCTTTTAGAGGAGCAAAAGGTGTTTCATGTCAGCATGGGAGCTCTGTCTAATTATCTTCTATTTCCAGTCGCAAAGATAAGATCAAATGCTCTCTTCCAGTTCACCACTGGTTTCATCTGTGCAACACTAAGATCGTCCGACTCAGCTAATAAGCCGTTGCTAATGAGGCAGAGAGATGATGGCCAGAAGGTGATCCCAGTAGTGGATCGATAGCTCACCACGAGGAGTCAGCGCAGGGTTCATCGTGACTCATATGCGGCTCACTGTGGGGAAAACTGCGCTCTCACCATCCAGCTCCAGAAAAGGAGGGCTAATTGTCAGAAATTTGACTTTACCTTTTCAGAAGCTATTAATGTTCCCAAGTTTTAGTCTGAACTGGAATCAATATCAAGACAGTTACACAAATAGAAAGGCCTAAAGATAGATGGACCAATCAATCAGAATCAATACGCTGTGGATGTGCCCATGAGCCACCAAGAAGACAAATAACTGGCTGACACTGTGGATAAATGGTGGGACGGCGTGTTGTATGGTGGAGTGAATGGATTCATTTATTATTATAAAAATAAGCAAACAAATGAATATTCGAGTTCAATGCACTGTGCATATCCATGTTTTTGCTCATGGAGCTAATATATACTTGAATCACTGCATGCGGTATACAAGGCGGCATGCAGTGTCATCACTGGTCTGTGAAGTACAGTCTAAGCAGAAGAATAAGGTCACTTTGTTCACATTAGCACAGCAAGGAAGGAGATGAATAATTAATCATATATTTATAATTCATGATGTTTTAAGACAAATATGTGAAATTACTGTAAAAAGGTAAATCACCACTTGTATTATTCTCCCAGAAAGATTACCCTTGTATTTATATTGCTTAACAAGAAATAAATACTGTTTTTTTAAAAGAAAAAAAACAAACATGTTTTCATTTAATTGCATCTGGATGTTAACCTTCAACCTTAAACAATATCGTGTTTTTTAAAATGACAATTCAGTTATGTATTTGACTGTATTTATTAATGAATATGTGCTGCAATGGTAGCAGAGTAAACATAATATTCTGGCATGCTTTATGCAGGCCAGGATTTTTTTTTTTCTTAGGCGATATCTTCATTGCTTGACCTTACCAATCCCGTAATCCCACATATAACACACCTTTGGTTCAGTATGACTGCAATATCTCCACATGAAAGAGTCAATGAGACATCCAAATCATGGCCTCAAATATTGTTAACATCTTCATATTAAAGTGATGAAGAAGCAGCTCCGGCTCATCTTATTGCATCCTGCAGCTGAGCAAAGACAAGACCGGTTTTATTTCTTAGCTGTGGAGCTGTAGAGCCGCACTGACATTAAAACATAGAAGTTATGGGCTTATATTTTTAAAAGATGTTGGAAGTTGGTGTTGAATGGCCTGCAATATATATTTGACAGTGCAACCTTCAGAATTTATAATATTCCAGTTGTATAATTCGAAGGTGTATTTCGATTCAGCCTAAAGGCACATGGCAATGGCAGCAGCAACCTTCTGTCTGATTGAGCGCTGAATATCAGATCTTGTGGTGCTCTGATAATGCAGGAATAAATTCAGCGGGTATGCAGTTGGAACAATGTTTTGCATGTTGTGAATTAAATACTTACATCCTGTAAGTAAGATGTAGTCACAGTCTGAGATGGGATTATTTGCAGCATGGTGGTGCTTTCAATTGTTTTTCTCAGTATCGAAAATTGCACTTACATTGTTGTCTGATACAGTTTACATTTATTTTGATGTGTAAACTGTGTGATTAGCTGTCACTGTTATAGTGCATGTAGTTTAATCAAACACCTCTAGCATAAATCATTTGTTTGTAATGATACAAATGTTACTAATACTCAGTTTGATTTAAGGCAAATGAAGAACAGTTAATTCATTTGCACCTTTAATAGCAAGAATGTAATTTTCTGTTTTGAACTGAACTAAATTTGACAGAGGCTATGGAACGGGATACTGTTAAAACAAACATTAAACATCTAAAGTAGGCAACGTCTATTAATCTCTTACACTTGCATTCACTCCTACTAATCAATATAGTGAGCCTGATTTCTGTTATACGCTTCTCTTTGGAGTGTGAGTGGTAATGTGTGTATGCCATGCATGCGAGAGAGAGAGAGAGAGAGAGAGAGAGAGAGAAAGAGAGAGAGAAGAATGCAAGTCTCCGGAAAAACAAAAAAAGAATTCTGGAATTGAACTGGGGACATCCTCCCAGGGAAGTGAGAACGCAAACCACAAGAGCCAATGCGTCATCTGAAATAAACAAAACAAACAAAAAACTGGAATTCGAGGCAGAGCTTTTGAGATTGCCCAGGTGTACCTAACATAGTAGACAACGTCATGTTCAAACTGGCATGTGCGTGTGCAACAGGCATATAGCAGCATCCATGCTTATACTTCTTTTATTCCTACATTTCTAAAATTATACATTCCTACTTTGCCATGTTTAAAGCCAGTAGGATCAAGAAAGAAAATTTTAATGTACATTGAACAACAGTAAATTTATTCTGTGAAAGACTGCACTGGCTAACAATCACAGATCGGAAGACACAATCAATAAACTGCATGCTGGCTCAAATGTTAAATCACAGTATGCCTGCTCCTTAATCATTTTCACACAACATGGAAAAGGTCATGTCAGAGGCGCATCAATCTATTGTTGACAAGCATTAATTAGATTAAGCAGACATTGACCTGCTATTTCAACATTTAGTAGTCCGTTTTGGATTAGGCTTTGTCTCAGAGGACCTTACATGTGAACTGCACCACGACTGTTAACGTTATGGGTTTACCTAACAAATAGAACATCAAAATAAAGCATCTTACTGCAAGTATTGTTGGTGAATTTGAACTTGTACTCTGAATGCAAGAGGTCTACATGGTGTGCTGTAAAGTGTGAGGCTGTTTTCACTTAACAGAACGCTTCATTTCTTCCGATTCACATTCAAACATCAATGATTTATTCAAATTATTGAAGCGTGACTCATTTTTATGTGTCATACATAATTCAAATAGTTTCAGGTGGTTGTTTTCCTGTGATGAAAATTGTTTTGAGCTAATTAATAAAGTCCCGAGGCGTGATAATTAGGGATATGAAACTTATTGTGAACAGAAGTGAATGAGTTACAGCAAGTGTTGCTATGGATGAAAAGTACACCTGCAAACATCATATTAATTACTTCATATGTGAGCTAATGCTCTATCGTTAATAATAACTGTAATACTTGATCACAAATGAATAGAGTCTCCCTCTTCAGACATGTATTTCATTTAAGATGTGATTGAAAACCAAGTAATATCTCAGCTGCAAGAGAAAAAAAAGCAGGTGCTGAAGAGGTTTCACACATCGAGATCAGACTACTTCTCACAGAGAGCCCTGTTCAGCCTTTAAAAACACTGGGCATGTTTGAGAAAAATGGCCACTGAAGGAGCATGGATTGCTATTAAAATCTTCTATAAATACAGCCACACAGTAGGAACTGAAACATTTTGAGTTTCAGCATCTTGACCAATAATAGAGACGAGGCGCTTGTACAAAGTGATGATCTGATCAATTGGTGTGGGGTTAAAAGATTGATTTGAGCGTACATCTTGTGCTTTTGAGTCCAAAGCTGTAAGATGGCTTTTAGTGCAGTCAAGTGCACTAAAGTCAAAGTAGTGACAGCCGTATTAAAAAGCTAACGACAGGATAAAATGTAGTGAACTTTCAAACTGTGAAGAAGAAAAGGACAACATTAGATGTGAAAGGACCTCCATATTATTTATTTCGGTTGCATTTGAAAACAGGATGGTTTGGTTAAGGACATTGATATTTTGTATATGTAATTGTTGAAAGCAATGCAGTGAATATGTCTTCTTGAAAGAGCCTCTGTATAGCTGTCAGACTGCAATTTGCCAACAAATAGGTGGAAGCAGACAATTTGTTTGCGATTCCAACACCTAAAATGAGCTTTACAGGCGCCAGCATCTTCAGAGTGAAAGGTATTCTAAGACACAAAAGCTCATCGAGATGAGTGACAAGTGCCGGGGAAGGAATTTGACCAAGCGGGGTGAAAATGCTCGAGACAAACATTTCTTGGCACAAGACAAATAGATGCATTTTGTAGGTTTTATTCTCCGCAACATCTCATTCAAACATTTCCCTTTGTGGCATTAACGCCAAACAAAAGCAACAACAAACAACAACATTAGGGGCTGATAAACATACATTTCAAAGTCAACATGATATTTCCACAACAATTGCAATGAAAAGACGAAAATAGAGAAGAGGAGGACATGGAGAAACGGGGAAATGAAGAGACAAGCAAAGAATATGTAGCCCGGGGAAGTCAAACATATGCAGTTGCACAGTGTTTAATCAGGCTCACTTGATAATAATGCAAACGGTCAAATTTATAGGAGCCACATTTTGACACATTGTTGTATTGAGAATAAAAGACGAATTAGCAAAGAGACCAAAAACCGAGCAGCTGATTGCAGCAGGCAAAGCTCACTACCTTTTCCTCACCACACTGTGAAGACTAGAAAACAATGACGGCTTGCATAAATATTGCCGACTGTGAAGCAATGAGCTTTGTCAACCAAAATTTGGTGAGACTCACACAGATGATTTAGGAACTTATATATAGATAGATAGATAGATAGATAGATAGATAGATAGATAGATAGATAGATAGATAGATAGATAGATAGATAGATAGATGCAAGAAATGTTTTTGCAGACTCTCTAAGCAAAAAAGAAGAAAAATTAATATCATAAATGACATCAACATCAAGTGCAATGAAAGCACAAACTTGAATTTAATGACTAGTATCTCATCCATAAATCCAAATCATCTACCAGTCAGCACGACCCACTACCAACAGCTTCAGTTAAGTCATATGTCTCCTTCCTCATCTCTTCCTCGTCCACCTCTGGGTTTGTTCCTCCATCTGCGATCACCCCAGTTCTAAAGAAACCTGGCTCAGACCCCAACAGCTTCAATAACCTTTATTGCATTTCTAATTTGTCATTTTTCTCAAAGATTAGGTAAAATGATGTATCTTTCAAAGTTCTCTGCCACCTCTCATACAACATATTCTATGAACAATTTCAGCTGAGTCTCTATCCTGCTCTTACGGTAGTACAAAAACAGCAGTCATCAAAGTCAGTAATGACCTCCTGGTGGCAGCTGACTGTTCCTCCTCCTCCTCAATCTGAGTGCAGTATTTCACATCATCTCTCACTTTCATCTTCCTCCATAGATTGGCAACCATCACGCTATCAAACACCCCCCCGGACCGGTTTCAATTGTACCTCTGGCACACTCAATTCATCAGTTAAGATATTTCAGACACTAGCCATCTCCCCTCTCCTATGGTGTCCCCCAGGGCACTGTCCCACGTTCCATCTTCTTCATCATCTATCCCCTACCCCTCGCCAATATTGTTTGCAAACATAATGTTATATTTCAGCAAGAAATGCAGGTGACATCGAGCCCTCCCTTTACTCTCTCAAACTTAACAGTGACAAAACAGAAGTTCTTCTCCGCTCTCACCATAATTAATAGTTTTTCAATCACCATCGTCAGCTTGTCTCAGCTTTAAAGTCTGGGTGTCATCCATGACAGCATTCTATCATTTCAAGCCAACATCAATAATATCATTTGGTCAGCATACTTCCACCTTTGTAATATCAACTACCTTCGTCCCTTCCTCTCACCCAGCAGTATCGCCACACTAGACCACAACCTCATCACCTCCCACCTGGACTACTGAAATTCCCTTCTGTCTGGTCTCCTGGTGGTCAAATCTATCCATAAACTCTAACTGAGCTCCTTCCATCCATCATATAATTCCAGGTCATCACAAACACTACTGGCTCCCAACAGAACAACAAATCTATTGTAAAAACGTATTTCTGCTATTTAAGGCTGTCCATAAGTCTCCTGAAAGGTGCTGATAAATAAAATGTATGTTTACTACTTTCAATAAATACTAATCCATAAAATTGAACTCTAACAACAATAAAATAAAGATAAGTTGCTTTTGCAACTGAAATTCAAATGGAACTGTATTATCACTATTAAATGCTCCCACAAACTAAACAAGATGAAGAAATGAGCATGTACAAAATGAAACTTACATTCTTTTTTGTTTGTACCCATTTGCGAAACAAAGCAATATAGCAGTAAAATATGACCAAATGTGCATATGTGCGTGTGTGTGTGTGTGTGTGTGTGTGTGTGTGTGTGTGTGTGTGTGTGAGTAAAGCTCTAATGCAATTTTCACACTGTATGTGTGTATCTCTGTATTTGTATCATGGTGTGTACTGCCACCATGTTAGATTGGGTTTTTAAATACTGAATGACACAGCATCTGTCTCAAAATCCACATCTGGTACATCTGTTACAGAGATATTAAAATCATCAAGTGAGTGCTCTTGTGATTAAAGATGACTGGATAGAACCAAGAGGCAGTGCAGCAGAAGAGGTGTGTTAGTTTACCAACAGAAAAGTGTCAGGAATGAGCAAAACATAACAGGCATGCTCCCTTGTTCAAAATAATTTATTTCACCACCAAGCCTGGATTAAAAGTCAGACTCTTCCCATTTGAGGGGCCTTCTCCTTGTACTATGCCTGTTCTCTCATCAGATTTAATTTATCAGCGTGATCAGGAACAAAATGACTGCAAACACAAACATATGCACAAACATACACACAGAGAACCACAGCAGGACCCCCACATAAACCCGTGACCTTTACCTCTAAAGTACAGCATTAAAATTCATGGACCATGAAGCTGAGTCCCTGCTGCTTATCTGTGTGACAGAGGCATAGCATTGGTTTCACACTCTAGACTGTATTTCATTACCGATGGCCAGTCAGTATTGCTGAAAACAAATTTATCAAGCTAACAATATAGTAGCGACAAATATTCATCTTTCATTATAACAAAAAACATCATGATGAAGCCTTCTCCTAAGAACACTGCACACAGGGAAAACTAGAAAACTTTGACCCAACTCTGCAGTTTCCATTAGCCAGACAGGGCTTTATATCACCTTTTCAGCTCACTGTGGTGGTTTTATATCACATCTTTACTGTTTTGATTCATTCTCACTGCTTCCATTAACCTCCAGTCACAGCAAGCACCTGTGTAAAATCATGGCACACTACCTGCCCTTTGCCCAATGGCAGACATACAGTTAGAAACTCGCCAGTGAGTATTTTAGAAAACTGACAAGCAAATTATTTACCCGCAAATGTAGTGAGGGTGATGTACTTAAATCTGTAGATCTAGGAAAACGAAATGACCCACTGATGTTGCTCTGTTTTTGTGTAAAGTGTAAAAAGACACTTGGGGACAGCTCTGCTTCAGTTGGTAGATCAACTTCTAACAAGTGGTAACAGAACGGGGTTAAAGAAGAGACCAGGGGCGAGTGGAGCAGAGCGGATTAATGGTGTCGATCACCATATTGCCCTGCCCATGTGTTGAAGTGTTTTTGAGCAAAACAACAAGGCCAAAGTGCAGGTACCTTTTATGGTTGTCACCATTAATGTTTCAGTATATAAATGTGACTCCTCCCAGGTGAAGGGGGTCTAATTATTCAGAAGGGATTGTCAGATCGGTTGCAATGTTCAGCAGTGATAAAATCACTGTACCAAAATGTAATGGAAGATGGAACCAAGCTGGGAAGCAAAACTCTCCCTTTACCAGTCAGACTACATTCTCACCTGTTAGAGAAAGCCAGCCTTCAACACAGACTCAAAACAATTCAGCGTTTAAGAAGGTGCTGTCTGACTTTATAGTTAGACAAACTCCTAGATAATCATGCAAAGGGGAACTGTGACTTTGTCTCTTCTTGCAAAAATAATGTAATAGCATCTTCTTAAACTTTTACAAATCGTTCTCGGTCTGACTCCTGTGTATTCTGTCTCCCTGAGTTTCTTTTCTAGGAAATTCTTCTGAAGCCACCCTCACTTATAGTCCTGAACATTAGGTTGTGATCGAAATAATAAGATTGTGGATACAAGCGGCTGGAATCCGTCTTCCCTGCTGGCTGACCAATTTCACTCTTTGTGATAGAGTGAGAGGTTCAACCATCAGGGAGAAACTCAAAGTGGAACTACTTGCTCTCCACATTGAGAGGAACCAGTTGAGGTGGTTTGAGTATCTGATCAGGATGTCCCCTGGTCACCTGTTTGGAGAGTTTCAGAGACTTCAGAAACTATATCTATGGTATGGGGTCTCTTGAAGAGCCTGAAGGTTCATGGAAGCTCTTTGCCTTCCATGTTGCTACTGTGTCTCTTGTGGATTTAATGGGAAAGAAGATGAAAGGAGATTACATTTGCTATTTGTTCTGCTTGGTAAAAATGCAAAGATGGATGATAAAAGTGTACCCACAAGCATTAACGACATAAAATAAATAGTAGATGATACAAATGCAAATTGTTTGTGATGTCACTGTGTACACAACCTATCACTTGCTTAAAAAGAAGTCATTGATGTCTTGGCCAGGGATTAAACGAGGAACCTTGGATCTCAAAATAACCTTTCACCCAGTAATATTTTACAAAATAAAGTGACAACTTAACAACTTTATAGAATATAGAAACAGATCCACTTGTTTTCATTATTTTGCTCAAAACACTTTGAAATCAAAAGTAATTACCGTAAAAATACCAATCTCGCTTATTACAGAATGCCTTGGAGTATTTCCCATCATAAAATCCTGTAACAGCACATCAGATTGAATTTATTCTGCAGCATGACAAATGCATGTCGAACATATAACCATAAAGAGCCAAAATCAGTAACAAGTCGTGCAGCAGATGGTACAGCCTCGACACAGTTTTGATCTTGACGTCAAGCAACTCTAGATTAAATGAAGAGACAGAAGACACTATACAGCTGGGGGAGGATGTGAAGTCACATCAAAATATTGATTTGATTTAGTTTGTGTGGTTTTCTGTTGCCTTTCATACAAATTATACCAGAATTCTGAATTTCTTACTTTATTTTCAGTGCTTATTATGTTTAGTTTGAACATGATTAGTTTGGAAAAATTAATACCGATGTATCGTTTAATGTTCCAGAAGCATTTAAAAAAGGGAAAAATATCCTCTCCAATATCTATATTGTATAACCTGTTTCCTGGTGTTTATCTTAGCTTTGCACAAACTAACAACACACATACATGTGGAAGAAAAAAATAATTTTTCTGTTACTTTGTCACTGAGATAGATAAATATACGTGAAGATGGAAGGTTATATGGACTCAGCTACGGAGTGTTCGTATGTAGAATAAATGTACACAGCTGAGACAGAGGATAACTGCAGTTCATCCATCAAAAAAGATTTTCTGTCTGTACATTTATTTATGTCTTTTAATAATGGATAAAGGAAAATATGTCCAGGTGAGATATGGTCATTGGGACCAAATCTTTAAGCTACTGAGTGTGTTCTTTGGGCTTTATTAACATCCTGAGGTAATCTTAGGCAGACTACAGAAGCTGGGAGTTCAGATCTGCAGCAGAAAATGCACAGCAGCCTATAAGATGTAATTCATATTTATCACTTCAGCTCTTCATTAATAGCATGCCTCGGGGTGACAGTGATCAAAGTTACACTCTCAGAGTGGAGTGATAACTTGGTTGAGTCTGTCTCCGCAGCACTGAATGACTCAGGTGTGGAAGTGTCTTCTGGGACACTGCGCATAACTAGGATTGAAGGCGCCTGCGGGCGGCGCAGGTTCCCTTGAGTGAGCAACAGGGTGTGCTAATGCAGACTCTATATATCTTCAAATGCAGCTGTGGTGTGAGGATACAGTTTGAAATGGTGTGAGGCAACCAGCGGTAATCTCTTACTTGGGGAATCCTTTTCCTTTCGACACATTTCCCCACATCGACGCAGTTGGTCTGTGCAAGTTTCTCTGTCAACAAGGAGACTGACAGATTCGGTTGATGCTTTTGTGTTACGTTTTTTTCCTGGAATCTAGAAGTTCCTACGTTATTCTAGGCTGATCTCCTGGGGATGTTAGAATGAACCAAACCACGACTTTTATTTGCCCAGACTTTGCATTTCATATTTCCTGTTTTTAATTTTGTTTTATGTTTTGTGACCATGCAGTTTGGCTCATGCAAACCATATGCAAACTTTTTTTTTTTATTATTTATCATTTACAGGTAGCACACAGTAACACTTGAGATTACATATTAAATATAGTCGTCTCTCAACATCCTGCATGGCGAGTTGGATATAATCACCCATACTGTATTTGCTGAAGCTTTAGCCCACTGTTCAGAAAATTCTCACTGATCAAATGCAGTGCGACTGTACACTTGGATGCGTTTTGCTGTTACGATTGGTGGAAATGGCCTCCATAAAAAAGAGCAGTCAGTGTTAGTCAATGGTTGGCTGTGACTTATCCGGTAGAGTGGGTTCACTTCCACTTGCAACACTTGCAAGGTTAATTCCCAGTTCATACGTTGCAATGTCCTTCAGAAATCCACTTCAGTGAAGCATCTTTTACCTTTGAAATGGCCAGTGAATATGTGCTATATAAGTGAAAAAACATTTACAATTTTTAACTGTCAAGTCAGAATACATCTGAGTTATCTCAACCCTACATAGCCATTTCTTTTGTGGAATAGTGCAGCTGTGGCAAGAAGTTCATTGGTGCCTGTCATGGCCCAAAGACATGCAGGTGGACACCAGTGGTCCAGGAAGAAGGGGCACCACCCATTGGCTTAGGAGGGGTCAGACGGGTCTACCTCAATCTGTGCTCAGCAAGAGTGGACATCCTCTGACCTCAAATGAGGATGACCTCCGGAGAAGGAAACAGCACTTTGAAGATCTCCTGAAGATCTTCTGATCCCAGTCTATTTCTAAGGACTAAATTCCATAGAAGATGCAAGGACGGATGGATGGATATCATAATTCCTAAAGTCACTTTCAACATCAAAAGTTGGTTGTGACTTTTAAATAACATCAACTGCATGATGTTAAGAAATACTATTACTCAATTGTAACTAAGTAGTCCATGTCTTTCGGTTCAGGTTTGAAGAATAGCTGTATTCATTCATTATATGCATTCCACACAAAACATCTGTATGAAAACTAACGATAAATTTCAGTGAAATGTCAGCAAACAGCATAAATATGAATAAATGTAAATTTTTATTGTGTAGTTGCTCACACTGCCTGGAGACCTTAGCATAAGGTCCTCTTCCATAGTCTTTGTTCACAGAGGGCACAGCTTCACAAACTGAAGCCAGACCCAACATATACAGTATTTAAGAGACAAATGTCTGACCAAAGATATCAGCCTGCATTCGAAGTGGCAAGCACCTTACAGTATCGTGGGTAGTATATCTTGTGATAGCACTGCAGTAGGTTTTATTGTACAAGGACCATTATACTCAATGTACCTGCAGAAGTTCTGCGTAAAATGTTTTTTTTTTTTTTTTTTTTTTTTGTGTATTGCTGACAACTTGACTGCATTCCCTGTCGTTGTGCCCTTCTTTTCTAGGAAAGCATTTCAGTGGTTTGAATGAAATGCTGATGATAACAACAGAAAATGATGCAGGTGCCATTATCAGGACAAGTACAGCTTTTTTCAGGGCTTTATCTCATCTTTTATTCTCCCAGTCAGACTTCATAGTCTCTTTTTCCCAGCTTTTTATGCACCTTCAACCTTCTAGGGGGGAAAATGTCAGGTGGGGGGGAATCTGTTTAGGAAGTTTAATCTTCTCTGTGAAGTTTTTCTTTCTGTATTTTAAAACTTTGTTGGCGACAGTTAGACTCCGTGTTGCACATGTTTTTTGTCCTTCTCTTCAAAGGTTTTCTAATTTCTCAAACTGTTTATCTTCCAATGAATAAATCTTTGGCTTTAAAAAAAGAATGATGGATGACTTTAACTTTCATTATCTTGCAGTTCTTCAACATTACTGCACATTGTTACTGCGAAGCTCATGTTACAAATCTGTGACATGCCGGTGCATCTGGTTGGTGAATGGATTACTATCTTCATACATAAAGGGTTTCACTCCAATGGCTAGTACAAGAGCATAAAGCTTTACTTTCCTAGATGTCACAAACAATCCAGGGGGTATGGTACACATGTAAGTATGTAGTATGTAGTTGCGTATAGAAAATGTGCATCATGTATAGTGTATAAATTTAATACATTTAATAAAGACTCATTGTTTTGCAGTGACAACGTAAATATTGACATAACTGTACAACTAGAACAATTATAAACCTGCTGTTTTTAAAAATCAGTTGTTTGTTATTGGGTGGGGGGGCAGAGGCAACAAAATAAATACAGGCCTTTGTAATAGCATGTGCTGCTGCTGCCCATTTTTTTGTTTTGACACATAAATTGTTGGTTTGCTTAACCATTAGTCATTCATTTTTTTCATTTATATTCATGACCCATTCTAACCTTTTTCAAAATAAGCAATACACAACCTTTTGAATCTGTGGTATATGATACAATGACAGATAAGTTACGTGCAAATAATATTCTGCAAAACTATCCCAAATCAGAAATGGAATTCAGAGTAATAACATAGACATTAATTAAATGTCATAATAGAATGAAAACAAACAAACAAACAAACAGGCAGCACTGTTAATATTCCAGTGAGTCACAATCAATCAAGAAGCTCTGAAACTACTTTTTATTCAAGGTAAAGCTGTGCCACTTAAGAACAGAAAGAGAGGAAAGCATGAGAATACATGCTGTCAAGTCCTTTTTATTTTGTGTAACGGGCGGCAAGGGATCAAGTTTCAGTCCTTGGACCATCTCCAATACTTTATTTAGTCTCACCTGAAAGGAGTCGTTCTTGTATCTCCTCTCCTCTGACAAGGTTGGCCTTTCTTACTCTGTGATGCTTAGAATAACGGGGGAAAAAAATCAGACATCAGATCAGCTGCAGGACTCCAGATATTTCACTGACCTTTCCAGATGCAACAGGGAAAGCAGGAGCCCTGTCTTGAACTTCAAATGCATCGTTTGTGCTGTTGGGCAATAAAAGACCACTTGTAAACAGAATTTATTTTATTTAGTGACATTTAATGAAAATGCACTGTAGAAAATATCGTAACAATGCACGATAATAGCACTGCGGCTGTTTAAGGAGGCAAGTTGTCAATATAGATTGATTGATGACTAGAAATCTCTTGTTTAATGAAAAAAACTGTCATTTCTAAAAGAGTAAATGGTTCTTTCTTGTTATGGCTAATGCAACAATAATTGCTTGGACACACACACAAAAGTCAGCTTCAATTACAAAGCAATAAATCTCTTGAAGCAGCACATGTTGCAAAAGGCTTACAAATTACACTAAAAGAGAGCCTCCAAAAACAGCTATGGGGGCAACATTGTTTGAATATCTCGACCTTTCACTGCAAACCACACAAGTGAAGTAATTGCGGTACCCTTGTTTGCAGCAGTATAGAAGAGGCCGTGATTGCCTACTTGTTTTGTGATAGCAAAAGTGTAACAAGGAGCATAATAAATTGCTGGCTCACAGGGATTTCTAGTTAAAGCTGTATTATTATGGATCAACAGTGCTGTTTAGCTTTCAGGGAATCTGCATTGGGTAATATAAGGCAACTTCTGCTGAAGAAGCTGAGCTTAGGGACAGGATTACACCATGGCTGCTAATGCTGGGTTTGCTGCTGTAAGCAATTAAACCGGCCTATAAAAAATACACCCCCCCCCCCCCAAAAAAAAAAAAAAAAAAAAAAGACAGATAACAGTTTTACAAAGCTGCAAGGGAGACACATAGAGGTTTTATGAATAACTAAAGAGAAGATCTACTTAATATCATATCAGTAGTCTGAAAAATATTCTGTTTATTTCTCAGCAAAAACAAACTCTGAAATGAGATAAAATAGTACTGCAAAACATTACCAACATGTGGGCCAGATGAAAACATAATGAACACTAAGGTTGTGAGTCTGCTTCAGCTCAGACTGAAATCTGTCTCACCAGTAAAGATGCAATAAGGTAATCAATTACTACCCCAATGTTAAGCAAGTGTTTCAAACTAAAGTACCAGGCCTGTTTAAAAAAAAGGCTTAAGCATATTTGTACAACTCCAGCTCAGGATTGGGTTACAGTAGTGTACTCTCAGACCTGTGAATCAAGAGGAAGCATTGTCAATGAGCCGGCTAATTCAGTTTCTGTGGTGCTTCGTGTATTGCATGTCAACGCTGTTATCTCGGGACAACACTTTGGATGAGAAACACAAACAAATCATACAACAGATAGATATTAGCCTGGATAATGCATGGATAATGCTTTTATGGTTGAGGGTTTCTCGAAAAGCTATTTGCTAGCATTTCTTCAGTGTCATGTTTCACTAACGGTTGCTGCTTCACACAGTAGAAAAAAAATGACTAAGTCAAACATGCATAACTCACATAACTTGCACTTCCTAAAATTATTCAAAGGTTCACTTTACATATTACACATTGGTATATTCTTATGGGTAAATGTTGCCTACAACTATGAGGAACTCTTTTCTTTTTTCATGTTTGTAGTGTTTCACTTGAGGCTGTACTGGAGTATATTGTTACACCTCTCAGGTTAAGGTTATATCACAGCTTGAGAGTCCTCACAAAAATGTTCTCTCAGAGCTCATTTTACAAAAAGTCAGGATAGGGCCACCTCTGAGCCTCTTACAAAACTGAAATTCACCACTCTAATAAAAACAAATGCTGTAATAGTTTTGGAATGTATATAAAGGTAATGCTGAGCAATGTCCCTACAGACAAGCATTTGTTTTGTAGATATTGGTGATAATCTTTGCAATCATTCACTTTGTGTGTCTACATTGAAAATAATCCTGTAAACACATAACACTACTTGAAATATTTATCAGGACAAGAAAGATAAAGATAAAGAAAAAAAGAATAGAGGAGAGTAAAAAAGACGGGAATAAATGTGAATACCTGTGCAGCTCTGCTTTTTTAACAGAGAATCAAAGACTGTGGCTCGTCTGGAGTAACAAAATGGGGACTGAGTTTCTGACGCCCAAATGAAATCATTTGCATTTGGAATATGACCAAGTAATAATAATAAATGGATTTTATAGAGCACTTTTCTGAGGCAGACTGACAGAAGCAAGGCTGCCAAACTGTGCCATCGGTCCTTCCAACCACCACCTCTCACACTGTATTCACTCAGGCAGTTTGGGGTTCAGTGCGTAGGTAGGCAGAGATCGAACCTGCAATCTTGTGATTGCGAGACAACCGCTCTACCAACCGAGCCATGCCACCCCTAACATTTTGCCACTGGAAACATGTTTGGAATAAGAAATATGTGGCACATATGTAGTTTCCATCATCCACCAGTGCATGATGGTCTAATATTGCACTTTGTAGTGTTATTTAGACAGGAAAAGCAGGCTTATGAAGTGACATCAAAGAAAACCCATAACTGAAGTGATTTCACAATTTGTTGGCTTCAGTTTTAATGGCAGCAAGAAGACTTTTTAAACATTAAAAACAAAGTATCACATTCTTCTGAATATGCCCAAACTGTGCAATTCAGTGCTATGCTGCTTTATCCAATTCGAGAGCCAACAATCAACAACTAAGGTATGCTTCTTTTTTTTTTGACTGTGCGAGTATCCAGAAAAAACACACACTCACACTTCAAGAACATGCAAACTCCACAAAGACAAGGCAACAAGCTCAACCTGAACTTAAACCCGAGTCTTTCCTACTGCGAAGTGATAAAAGCAACTGCTACACCACCGTGCAATCCTTATGTAATAAAGTATGCAGCATTTGTTTGAGCTGAAGTTTTTATCAATAACATTTTGGGACACAAATAAAACCTGAAGACTGCTATTGATCTTATGGAATAGAGTCAGCACAGCAGAAACTCTGCCACAGGAACTGATGTTACCTCGGTCACACATCACTGTCAAAAAAAAAAAAGAGTTGAAGATTCATTCATGGATCACGACTGTCACAAAACACAGGAAAAGACATCAGGTAATTACAAAAAGAAAAACAATAATTCTTTTTTCATAATACATATTTACAAAGATGACTCAATCTTTATTTGCAAATACAGCTCAGGGACTTTAGTACAATATTGTCACTGCATTGCATGCACAAACTTCTGAAGCAGATGCAGCAGTAACTAATGGACATGGTACCAACCTTCAAAATTCCCAAAAGTTTTTGCTGTCAGGTAATTCTGCTGTTGCCTTGTGGAGACTATTCTCCACCCGATGATGAGTGAGTGATTCCTGCTGCTGTCATAAATAACAGTCAGCTCTGCTGGATGACATCCAAGCCGTCTTCATATCAACAATAATTCCAGAAGCCTCCTTCCTTCACAAACAGCTGGGCAAGATTCATCATTTTCTATTGCTCCTTTTCCCTATCCTGCTGTTTTCCTGCTTCCCCCATTAGCCTCTGTGGCACCATGCATACCATTCAAAGATAATCAATCAACAGAACCTTTTTTCCATACACAGTCAGTCTGATGCGGCAGTATTTTTTGGACAATGATGAGAATCTGCAAATGTCATCTGTATTAAGGCATTTTAATAATTCACATGACCACTTTGTCTATTTATAGAGTTTAGATCTGAAATAATCCAACAACATTTTATCATTTAGATATCATTAAGATTTAATTTTCAGCTATTTTTCATAACTATTTTGACTTACTCTATTGATTTGGTTTGCTATGGTTGTATATGATTGCATGTAATTTTCATATCTAAAGAGTCCAAGTCCAACATTGTAGAATATTATTTGAATATCATCTGAGTACTATTGGAAGTAGTTAAAATGTACCAAAATGAGAAGAAAAAAAAAATTAAAAATCCAACCTCAACAACAACAACAAAAGTTGGTAAATATAAATTGTTTAAGATATTGTACATGTTAGGAAGAAATTTTGATCAGTTTGAAGCCAGAGTGAGATACTTCATCGGGATACAAAACTATGAGGAAGCGACAGAAAATATGCCAAAACACAGTTGCAGCAGTTGTTAGAAGGCAAAGGAAGAGCCCGACCAAAAAATGACAGTGCAGTGGCCTTAAAAAACACACTTAAAAAAAAAGACACTCCTAAGATTGAAGAACAGATGGCTAAGTGCTTCTGACTTGGCAGAGCGATTATCTGTGAAAAATGGAGTTTCAGATTCTGCTGCTTGGACAAAAAAACGGAATGATTGAATGCTTCTAAGGAATATT
>OMNM01050030.1:29907-39033 GCA_900302745.1 Parablennius parvicornis | reverse complement strand
GTCTAAATGCAATTGAGTGGTTATACAGTGATGTGAATACATTTCTTTACCCTCACAGATAAGTGGACAGCTAATGACACTCCCATGTACAGTACCTAAACAAATGGAATAGATTGTTTACAGTCACAAAAGAAACAGGAGGTAATTTTTACCATCGTAATTATTTCAAAGTCCAAAATGTGCACGGACGCACGTGTTTGTTTGTGTGTGAGAGACAGAGGTCATTTCTTCACTGCCAGTTGTGATGTTATTTTACAAATGGCAACATATTTTTAGTCATTCGTTTTCCAAATTGCGAAAACTGCAGTCAATAACATGATTTCACATGCTGCCCCACAATAATGCGGCACCTACATTAAATTTGACGTGTTAATTTTGATCAGTGATGGAAACAATTGCATATACTGTGCAGAAATCTTAAGGTCAGAGACTGTGCATGACATTTAAGTGCAAGTTAAATGTGTGAAGTCCCTTGGGAATATGCAACATAACATGGACTCTACAGTGACAGTCCACTGGGCAGTTTTATTTCAGAGTGACATGGAGGACAAGAACAGAAGAGAGAAAATTAATGAGAAAATGTCACATAAATATTCCAGACGTAACAAACTAGACTGAAGTAGCAATACAAAAAAAGATATGATGGAAGGATTACTTGCTTTTTACAGTAAATAACACATTATTGGGGAACCATGTGGAAATGATCCAAATAGGTTGCTTGGGTTTCTCTCTCAGGTCTCTGAGGTATGGAAGAATCATTCATCTTTTTAACGATCTCCAGCCAGCTCCTAATTGGAACATTAACCAACCACTAGTCTCTTAAACAAATATTCCAGTAGGGGGCCCATTACCTGTGCTATATACTGTTCTACCTCAAATGTATGCTTCAATATGTGAATGAATCATTCTGTCGTGTCCATGTTTTTTGCTTGCAAGCTAACACTCTTTTAACTCTGACAAACGAACTATAGTGATACCCTCCCTACAGTGTCACAGAATAGGTGAGGCCCCAGCCCAGGCATCTTCAACACTAGCCCCAGAAATCTTGTTCTGTTTGTTTTTAGGGACTGTTTACACTGCAAGGTTTTCAAGTGAAAATGCAGAACCTTCGTAGGTCAGGTTAGATGAAAACGATGCTCGGAGTCACTGAAAACGAAACATTTTGAAAATGACTCCCAAAGTAGAACTTTCGGGACGGAGTTCATGGTGTAAGCGCAGGAACCACGCATGTTCACTGCTGCCGTAGAAAATTACTCTTTTGCACATGTGCTAGTGGACTGACAATAACAACAATGCCGGGCCCCAGTGATTCATAACTCCCAGTACATATCCTCCTGGGACTTGGTGCTTTTATGGTTGAGAGTCAATAGAAATCCAACTTGGTCGTCTGTCCATACGAATGTCTGTGTACTTGACATTGTTAATATTTATAGTGCCTTTTTTGTGTGCATGTTTGTGTGGTTTCATTACAAAAACAAACAACAGCACCACCTCGTGGCCTGGCATACAAACTCAATCGTTTTCAGTGTTTCTGCTATTTCCGTGTAAATTACATTGTTGCTTTATAAATAAAAAACTTTCCTACATTGAAAATGCAATGCTTTTTCACTTGAAACATTGTAATGTGAACAGGGCCTAAGATGTCTTTCTGCTTCAAAAGAAATCTAAGCTTTACATGTCAAAAAAGTTAAATAAACAAAACGGACAAAAAAAATGCATTTATCTATACTGTCTTCATTACTGCTTTGTCCAACTCAGTGAGGGCCTGTGGTGCCCAGCTAAGTAGAAACGAAGGCAGGACACAGCCTGGACTGACCACCAGCTCATCACGGTTAAAACACACTCACATTTATACTTAAGGGCAAATATAATCAAATAATCTAAGATAATCCTAAAAAAATTAAAATAAACATCTTGAAGAAAGCCCCCTCAAAGCACAACTCAAACCATCAACATTAGCTATGATGTGAGAATGCTTTCCACTACACTACTGTGCAGCTCCTAAAATGTATTTTATGAATCAAAATAAAAACAAGATGCTGTCTTCACATAGATTTTTTTTTTTCAGAACCAGTTTACTGCAGGGAACTGTTGGACTAAATAAACTCAATGAAATGAATGAATGAGATGAAATTGGACTACAGTGATCGTTTCTATGATTTAAATGACTTTACCAATCAGTGTGGTGACTGATGAACTCATATTGCTTAGTATACACAGGCTCATTTTGATATAGCCTACTTTTAACCTTATCTGCCCACGTCTCTTGGTCCACCTCTACCTACATAGCTAAGCCTCATTTTTTCTTTCCATTATCAACAGTTGATCCCCCACTGTCCTCCACCCACCCACACATACACACGCAGGCAGGCACGCACACACGCACACACACACAAAACAGAGGGAAGGGTAAACACAACTGTGACTAAGAGTGCATTGGGTGGACTGAGGTGGCAAGGCAGAGTGTGTTACGAGAGTGTCAGAGGCAGAAGAGATGGCACAGCTCAATCAGAGCTACTTGTCTGTAGTATTATTTCATTACCCTTCATTTGGTCAGGAGAACCACATTGAGCTTACTAATCTCTTTTACAAGTGTGTCCTGACAGCACCACATTAAAAAAAAAATATGAGGGTGAGGCTGAAGACATACGTAGATACCTACATATGGAGTGACAGAGATACACGGCAATATATGGGTTTCTCTCTTGATGACTAAAAATTTATGTCAATTGGTTCTAATTGGTCCGGCAACTTGTATGTCTAAATTAAGCGGATTGTGTCTTCTGTTTTGATGTGAGCCTAAAAGTCATGACACCAAGCAGCTTTAGTCACCAAGCAACAGATTTCAGATAAGTTTCATGATTTTCCAATAATATTAATTGATGAGATGCAACTTTTGGTTTTGACAATGAAAGATATACTACATTTGTGACTGATATGAAATAGCAATACATGGCTGCACTGTGGTATAGGATTTGTATGTTTCCCTTGTGCATTTTTAAAAATTGTTTTCTCTGGTTGTTCTAGTTTCCTCCGGCGATACAACACAAATGTGTTTGAGGTTAAATGTCTTTGAATTGAATTGTGTGAAAGTGAGTGTTCCAGCACCTAACAATCATAAATAAGGTAAAGTGATGGTTGGATTTATAAAAATATAATACAAGAACATTTTCCTGTAAGCATTCATATCAAATTTGTTTAAAGTTTGACTTGATAAAAGTGTTTAAGTAGCATACAAGACATGTTTTCTCATAAAACCCTGAACTCTTAAGTCGACTGCCATCATTCTGAACTGAAAATATTCCTCTAATTCCAAGTAAGCTTGCCAGTGGCACTCTGCAAACCTGAGCCAGTCTAAAATATCTGGCAATGCCAAAGAAAACTAATTAAATGTTGTTTATTGTTACTGCCAGCAAACCCAAAAAGAACATATTAAGGTGAACAGCAAAATACATCACCAGGGGAGATCTTTAAACTTGGTGCAGCCGTATTCCATTCCTAAAGTCCAAAGTCAAGGCAAAAAACAGTCGGCAGTTTTTCCTAGTTTTGCAAACCTTCAAACAACACTTGTTATATATTTTCTAACCCACCGGAATACAGAGGAGCTAACCTAGATGAGGGTCAGAAAAGGGGAACATTTGAACAACATTTCTAAAAGTTGTGCTTCGTGAAAGTGCATGAATGCGTTCAACACATACAGCTCTTTAAACACTCTACAGGGCATTAACACTATACATTCAAGTACATGAACACGGGCCACACTACTTCAGCATCCTCCCTCTACCTTTGAACATCACCAGGGTGATGGCCTCTCCTGGAAACCTAACACATTTTTTTACTTTATCTCTTTATTTTAAGGTATTTTTTGGTCATGCTGCACTTTTCTACACTTTATTTCTTCATCCTACCATCCTATTTGGTCCCTTTTTCCCAAGGATGACTGACCTTCAACCTCCTCTTACATTTTTCCTCTCACTGACCTCTTCACTCTTATCCACATCTTGTCTAGTCATTAAGAGTCACATCGTGTCTCTCCGACAAGAGTGTTAGCTCTGGCAAAGTGAGGCAATTAAAGGAACAACAAATTGGAACCGACTAGTAGAACAACGCTGAGAAATTGAGAGGTAGCTTGTAGTAGAGCTGGAGAACAGATTACTAATCTCCCCCGAGCGCTGTGTGTCTGATGTTGCTTTGTCATACTACATTGCTTTGGTTGTGAACCATTTATAACATATTTGGTCAAAAGTCAGAGTGAAGGAATTGTGTCAGTGTCTGTGACAAATAAGCTCCTTGTTGAGGATTACATTATATGATTTACAAATATTTTTCATTGATAAGGATAGGGAAGTTTTAAAGACTCCTTATGTGTAAGCCTGATGATGATAACCTGTATATGCACATTCTGTCCTGACAGCCTTTTTTCCTGCTACTCAATCTTATCAGTAACTGCAACATTGTCACTCCTGACTGTCAATCTGTTCATTGTTACTCTTTGTTTATACAAATCTGGAGCCAATCAGCTCTCTCTTGTCCTTTATAATTCAACAAAGCTTTTCATTCTCTAACACATCTTAAGCACAACAGATTTCCTCCCTCCTACCACCATCAGATATGTACAGCTCACATCCAACACCCCTACCAGACCCTTTGGTGGGGTGGGGTCAGTCTTTGCTGTTGTCACCAGATTTCCAAACTCAAAATTCAACCTCAAAATTCAATTAATGTCCTTGCATTACTTACCTGACCGCTTCTCATTGGAATGCCATATACATGCAAACGTAAAGGGGTTGCACTTCAACACTTTAGCAGGTTGAAAGTGCCATACACAATAAATCACATCCACACACTGACACACCGATAGTGACGGAGCTGCAGTGCAAGATGCTTTCACCTTGAAACAAGAAAGTTGGTGTTCATTGTCACGCCAAAGGCTGTCTTTGTCATATGAAGAAATTCTAAAAAATGTAATTAAACTTTTCTGAATAGTTCTAAGATACTTCTAAGATAAAGTATCAATATGTGGGCTGTTTGTTTGTGACTCTGTTATATATTAAATCTGTAATAGTTCCTTTAACATACCTAGTAACAGACCAACACTCACACACACACACACACACACACACACACACATACACACACACACACACACACACACACACACATGTCTACTCTTATAAAATACACACACCTTTAGGAGACAAGTTAGGTGACCATGGGAACAAATGTTACACTGGAGCATGTGTGCTTGTGCTGTGGAAACATAAATCAATATTGCATATGTGGGTGTGCCTGTATGTATTTGCTAGTTCTAAGTTTTTTTTTCTTCTTTAGAAACTATCTGTGAATGCGTGTATTTACTTGTGTGTGTGTGCACATGCCGAGTGTGCAGGTGTGTAGGATTGTAGATGTATGCATTCTAGCTGTGTGACAGAGCATATTATGATGAACAGCTCCCCCAAATGACTGATTGTGTCTTGCCACCTCCATAAATCACACACCCACTGCCCCTTCCAACCATCTCCAGGCACACTCAAATGCACACACACTGAGGATCAAGCAGGGACCGACGAGCAGAACTTTTGTAACACCCCACACTACTGCCTTCCCCTCTAGCCACCTTCAAGCACCCTTCTCCTGCACAAAGATGCTTCACACACACACACGCAGACACACGCGTGTGCACGCATGCTAGCATGCACACATATACCACAAAGTTGTGTGTGACAGGCTCTACAACCGTGGGGTCAAGCAAAGTGTTCATCTTTTGACAGAAGCCAGGTGATATGAGAACCCTGATAGCAGTTGTTGGTGTGCTTCCGACTATATATCCACGTGAGCCTCTGCGCTCCTGTGAAAAGCTCTCCCAAGGTAGAAGACGCTGTGTATGTGTGGAGCGCGTGTACGTGGGTGTGTTAATGTTTTTTGATGTAGCACTCACCAATGTGTTTGCCCTTCATATGATAGTAGAAGGAGACGCAGTACGGGACTCTGCCGGAGCCCTTGGGTCCCCTGATTGAGGACACATTGAAAAGAGGAGACAGTAAACGTGCCTTGTCCCCCTGAACACGTGGGCGTGATGCTTCAATGTACATGTAGTAGCCTACACAAAAAAAACAACACAAAAGAAAAGTTGGAAAGACACAATGAAGACTTTTTTCATTAACAGTAAAGTCTGGTCCAGAATAAAAATATTTGGATATTTACACATTTAACGGTGAACATATTGAAGTGTAAGTTTTAATTCCATATAGGTTTACAAGTGTGGATTGGATTGTGTCAGAAATATTTCCGCATGTCTTTACTTGTCATATAATCTTGACGGGTTTTAACTTTTAGTTGGTACATTGACCCCAGAAGCATTTATTATGTACAAGTACTGGAAATGTAAGTCTAGACTTATTCTTTAATATAGTTTGTGTGTTATTTTTATTGCTGTGAGATAGAGATACAAAAAAAATTAAATAAAAATGCCCTTAAGTATATCGTCTGGTTAAGAAATGTTTCATTTTCAGCTCTTCTCATTTTTATATGCTGCAATAATTTTTCTCACACTGCCAAATTCCCCCACATGGCTCTGATCTGTTTCTCACCCTCCTTGGTTCCACTGCGATCTGTCTCCGGGCCGGTGTTGGCAGATCGTTTGGGATTCTGTGTCAGGTGATTTTGTCTTGTCCAGTCGAAGATGTCACTTCGGTCTTGAGAGAAGCCACAGATTCGCTCATCCTCAAAACCACATACATGGTCTGAGGTGTGTGCGTTGGAGAAGAAAGCAAAACACACTTAGTCATGGACGTGTCACGGCAGGTGATATGTTACTCTACAAGTTGCCTGTGACATCACTTATATTTCACTTTTTTTTGTACCAACCTTTCTTCAAAATTGTTGACAACAATTTAGGTCTGTAATGGCCTTTACAATGTGCACTTTAAATCAGACAGAAGGCCAATTACTGTCAAAGTGATGGGCACAGTGTGGGAGTCAGGGTATATACCCTCAAATCCCACACATTAGCATGTTATAATGTATGACTCCCACTGGAGGATCTTTTTGAATGCATCAATGAGTGCTCGGCCTAAAAAAAAGCACAAATTGTTTCACTCTCTAAAGAGTTAAAAGGTAAACCCAACCGATCATTTAAAAATGACATTATCTGAAGTGTGTTTCAGAAATACTTTTTTGTTCAATTATTCTCCAGAATGCAAGAATCAAGAATGAATAATGTTAGTGATCTGACCACAAGTGACTCGATGGGGTAAAGTTCAAGTGAATATCAAATAAGTAAATACTATTGTTCCATGGTAGCATTGCACAAGTATGATTTAGAAATGTTTACATGTAATCAATCAAAAAGAGATCAGTTTTAAGCATGTCTCAATGATCCTGTGCATTTGGGATATTAAAACAAGGGATGGCAAGTTTCAGAAAGTCTAAAAGATCTGAAGGAGCAGGCTCTCAGTGTGACTGTTTCTTTGAGCCAACCGATCACAGACTATACAAAACAATACAGCAGTAGCTTTTTGAACCAATAGTGCAGATGGATGACAGAACTGATGATGCTCCTTTGATATCGTATACAATTTGCTTTTTGCATTACAATGTTGGACAGCAAATTCATTGACAGTTTGACAGAGACTGAGACCAATATTTCTTTAAACCTACCTCGTACAGTGTGACATGCTGTGAGATGCTGTGCAAGAAATACTAGTGTTGTATATTTTGTAATGAGATGGCATGTTTAGAAGCATGGGTTCACATATTGCCTTTTCTGGCTGCTTTCCAAATACGATGACAAATATTTTAAAGATTAAACTAAAACCATTGGAAATGGAGCTCTCCGACGTCTGTTTCATGTCATTCACTTCAAACACTTTGATTTTGCCTTACACATCATCAAGGACATAAAAGATATTTTGCACAAGGCCTTTAGTTTTGTCACTCTTGAAGCTGACGTCTCTTGTTAGGCAAGATAAAGGGGGAGCTCTCCATGGAGTTGTCACCTTCATTAGCCCATCTGGAGGCTCCTGCCTTTTTCAGAGATTTACTAAACAAATGAAAATCAAGCCAAGAGAGCGTAACATCAGCCATCTAAAACTGTCCAAGCTGACAGCATCAGTGGAACCTTCCTGGCCACGTGCACAGCTCGCTGCAGATGCATATGGCTCGAGCTCCCCAGGAGGATAGCTCTTTGTTTCAGTGAGCTAATCTATTACTATTCACACCCTGCCCCACTACATGCGCTTCATTCAATTTTCACTGTTGTTCTCGCAGCCTGTTCCAATCTGCTGTTGTTTTAATTGCTTCACCCTGGCGGAGCCAACTGCCACTCCTGCCAAAAAAAATGCTGTGTGTCTCTTAATGAAGAAAATAGACAAGATGCAACTGAGTGAGAAAGAAGGAGGGATGGGAAAAGGAACGGTGAGAGAAAGAGAAAGAATGACAGCTCATGCAAAGAAAAATGGACGCAGAAAAGAAAGACGGGATTGTTGAACACAAAAACAACGCATCTCATTTGAGGTAGGATCTATTGTGGTTTGGTCATGTGTGATTACAGCCATCATATAGAACTACTATGACCAGGGTCATAACCTGTGATCAAATCCAGTTGTGACTGTTTATGGCAACTTTACGGTTCACCTTTCTACTTCATCTTTTGACAGAATAATAAAGGCCAGAGAAACTTGTACTGACACTTTATAGCAAACATGCTAATGTATCTTTATTCCAAATTCAACCTGCCTTCCTAATTTCACCACCATTTCATCAATCATGTGGTAACAAGTTGAGATTATAAAACCTGGAGGAGCAGAGGACTTTTGGTTAATGCTCACCTGAAGGTCGTGGGTAGGTGTATGCTGTAAAGAAATGAAATACAGATAACACTGATTAATACATTAAACCACTAATTATCAATGCTCTTTATATATGGTATAACAACAGCAGAGACAGAAATTATATCAGAGAAAGGGTTTATAATTGGACTCACGTTCGGAGTACTGGATGATTCGACTGACGTACTCCCCTATGCTGTAGGTTGTGATGGGGACCAGTCGGACCTCGTAGGACAGAGGGATTCTCAGGTCTGATATTGTGTGGGTCAGCAACACACCTTTCTCTGGCTCTTTGCCC
>OMNM01050020.1:0-10926 GCA_900302745.1 Parablennius parvicornis | reverse complement strand
TAATGTTATTGAATTTACCAACCTGTTCACAGTTTTACAGTTTCAAAGCTGTTTCTTGTTTCCAAAATGACTTTGACCTCGAGGTGCAGGCATTTCTCAGCACAAGACCGGACTGGACACTCTGAAAATACCTATTTTGGTCCTTGAGGCTGATGCTGGACAATTTTTAAACGTACATGTGTGGATTTTGCCCACTTGTCCTCTCCTCTCTGTCTCGCCAGCCACTGTTTACATCCGGACACTCACCAATGAAATGCTTCTTTTTGTCGGCATTCAACCAATCAGCGTCAAGGAGGCGGGACTTAGGTGTCGTCGGGACTCCGTTGCTCTCTCAACGGGTTAGTCTGTGACAGCGCGTCGGGCTTTAACACAAACCTGCTGTTGTGTTCTTTTTGCACGAATAATTCGTAAAAATTTTAAACGGTGCTGAGATAAAGTGTGACATTTTACCGACGATAAATGTGTTTTTTTTCACCTGAATCTCGATCGGGCGATTGAGAAAAACCTTCCGACAGCTGTCGAGGCTCCGGCTGAGCTTTGTGTCTTTAAAATTCAGTTTTTAAAGTTCGACACACAGCAGCTGCCTACGTAAGTTAAGAAAAAGTGTGTCTGGTTGAAAACTAAACAGTCCTTTCATAATAACATACTATTTAAATGTGTATTTGTCAGAGTTTCAGAGGAACTAAAAGTCGCTCTTTGCTCTTCTGTTCTTTGGAACTGGATTGTAAAACTGCATTTTATTATTGAAGACACTGATACCGAAACTGTGTTTTCACTTCTCTAAACTGGCATTTCGGTGTGAGATATCTCTAGTTAATTTTTTCTTATGTCACAGAGAATGTCAGCCTCTCCACAGCGCCCCCCTGCGGCCGTACTGCTGCTTCTGCTGTCCTGCCTGACCGGGGGGCTCTCCATCCCGGATCCCCGGCTGAGAGAGGCCCTCATCAGGCTGGAGGACTCCATGCAAGCTGGGGGAAAGATGGAGCTGACGGATGCTGAGAAGCGTGTGGACGAGCTGCTCTTCCAAATGAAGCGGGAGGAAATGGCCAAAGCAGATTTCCCTCCGGCCATGCACTTCTTCAAGGCCCGTGACCGGATCAGGGCCAGCAACATCTTCAATGTGCTGCAGAAGATGCCTAAAGGTACATGAAGTGTGTTAGATTCCCTGTTGCAAGTCACACACATTCACTCCCAACGGGCATTTCATCCTTCCAACTTCACCAAACTTACAGAGTCACTTAACGACACACTCACTTATTAATATTGTGCTTTGCAAATTCTGCGTTCACACTCACGGGAAGTTATATTAATGTATAACAGGTAGCATGTGTAAAAGTTGTGTATTGTGATATTAAGATCATTCGTGATAATGACAAATATTTAAATTACTGATTATCCCTTACTGATCCCTGTTATGTCTTTTTTTCTCTCACTTCCAATTCATACCAGCTTTTTTTCACCAGGTTCACGTTTATTTTTTTCATTTTTTTTTTTTACGTCTGACCCCAGAAATATATATAAATTCAGTTATTTTCATTTGCATAACATAAATACACTGCAATAAGGATATTATAATTACATTACATAAGCACGTACAGCCTCCCAGCTTCCTGGAGTTGGAGTTGTATTCAGAAATGTCCTTTTTAAAACAACTATTAGATTTCCATCACGTTTCCTTCGTAACTCTCTGAGCCACTGTTTCAGGTGGAGCTCTCCATCTCCACGACTTTTCCATCGTGGATGTGGAGTGGGTGATAAAGAACGTGACGTATCGGCCTCACTGCCACATCTGCTTCACGGACAATCAGTCCATCCGATTCGTGTTCTCCTCGCAGTGGCCCAAACCTCAGCCCGGCTGTTCTCCGTGGGCCCTGCTGGAAGCCTTGCGGGCCAAGACGAAGAACACCACAGATCTCGACAACAGGTGACAAGAATTAACGCTGTGCAGAACAAAAAAACAAAAAGAAAGCTGCATGATATATTTTATATGAGGCTAATCCTCAAACTGTAATCTATTGTAATGTAAATATTTACGACCTGAAGGTCTGAGTTCACGTCTCATTTATTATTTTTGGAATGAAAACACATAGATAATTATCTAGTTTAACAATTTTCTAACCCAGACTCCATTTTTTCATACAATATCTGTATTTTACTGCCAGATGTGAGTGGCTTTAAGTCTGGATCACAGAATAGAAAAGAGGAAGTCTCTTGAGAGGAACCAATTCTTTCAGTAGTGGTTATATTAATCTCTGTATTGACGCCTTGTTGTTTGGCACACTGGCAGTTTCCCTTTAAAATGGGCTTAAATAGTCTAATAAAATTGTATGCATTCCGGTTTAAATAACACATTTTGAATGGACAGGAAAAAATATGTAGTTGCTTTAGATTAACTTCAAATCTGCCAAAATAAGTGTGACATTTTTTTTGTTGTTGTTTTCATTTCATAGAGATGTGTTGATAAATGGCCAAAAAAATCTCCACAATAAATGGTGCCAACGCGCGCTTGACTCTCGCCCTGCTCGTCATGTGTTTCTCTCAGCATTATGAACAACCTGACGCTGTTCACGGATCAAGACCCGGAGGCCGCGTATCCCAGTCAGGATGTGATCTGGAACAGGTTCGAACAGACCTTCCAGGCTGTCTGGGGTCTGGTCACACACGCTCCCGTGTTCAGAGATTACTTCTACCGAGGCCTCAGCCTGTTCTACATGGACAACGTCATGTATCTGGAAGTGCGGGCGTTACTGCCAGAGGTTACTGCCACCAACACATTTGATTAAATATAACAAGTACAAAAAAACAAAAAACTTTCCAATCCCACATGCACTCTTGTTTATGTTTTTTTTTTTTTTTTCTTGTTTGTTCGTCAGCTTTACGAATTGGATGGCAGCACTCACGACAAAACCTTCACCCTGAAGACCTACCAGGACGTCGCCGGGCAGTTCACCGCCAAATACCCAGACTTCTTTGGCGTGAGATTCATCTCGTCGGTTCACCGGTAAAAAAAAAAAAAAAAAGTTGCACTTCTGGATTGTGAAGACATGACGACGCTGATAGAACCGCTGTTCTCACACTCTGCTGGACGTTTCAGGGGAGTTAATGAGTCTGTGATGGCTGAAGTTGTGGAGGAAGCTATGAAGCTGCAGAAAGACTTTCCACACATCATGGCGGGTTTCGACATGGTGAGAGACGGCACAGCTTATTGTTGGAATAATGTGAGGTGGCAAAAAAAACGAAAGATTTGAACAGTCCTCATCACCAAACACAGGAAACTAAGTGGGTTGGTATGATAGTGTAATAAATGTTTCATTACTTACCATTAATCATTTTTGATGACCTGTAAACAACCACAGGATGACACAAAAAGTCATAAATAGCACTTATTTCCACTGTGGGCCTCAAACAAAAATACAAACAATAAATAAAGAATAAAATAGATTATAAAAAACCCATAGAAATATGAAATCTGACAATATAGTGAACAATTAAAAACACAAAATTGTACAAAAATGCGGTATAAATTTAGAATATATAGATAAATACAAGTTCGAGCTATACAAATCTATTGCACAAAATGATTGATCATAAATGTATATATGGAGCCCAACATAAGGTATCACAGACTGATTAATCATAAAAAAAGACTAAAGCAAAATCAAATGAGAAGTATAAACTATGCATCGCAATTAAAATATGACTTTTTCTGACAGTTTTCTGTACTGTTCCCCTTAAATTGGTAAAACTGCTTTGTCTTGTCGATCTCAATTAGGAAAATTCAGAGTTGACAGAAACAGAAACAACTAATTAAGAGACGACCAAGTTATATAAAAGAAGGGTTGAATGACATTTCTTCTCTTTTTTTTAAAAAATATCCTGATTGAAAACCATTGTATATCATATCAACACATGTTACCAGAAACTTGTTTTCTCTCTCTCTCTCTTCTTGAACAGGTGGGCCGTGAGGATAAGGGCAGACCCCTGTGGTATTTCAGAGAAGCCCTGTCGCTGCCTCAAAAGAGAGGCGTTAACCTCCCTTTCTTCTTCCATGCTGGAGAAACAGGTCGGCTGTTGTTACTTTAAAAACAATTGTCCCATTATCAGGGAAGTGACATTCCACGAGCTAATCGTCAGAAATAATGCCTCGTCTGTGGTTCAGATTGATTCAAAGATAAAAGATTACATAATTACTAGGGATTGAGAAAGCAAAAAACAAAAAAAAAAATGTATAGGTTTGAGACTCCGCCCACATTTTCTCTTGTAAAACGGCCTCGCCTCCGCTGTCCGCAGATCTTGAGGGAACCGACGTGGATCAGAACTTGCTGGACGCTCTTCTCTTCAACTCT
Source organism: Parablennius parvicornis (assembly GCA_900302745.1). Taxonomy (NCBI): domain Eukaryota; kingdom Metazoa; phylum Chordata; class Actinopteri; order Blenniiformes; family Blenniidae; genus Parablennius; species Parablennius parvicornis. The sequence goes on along the minus strand of OMNM01050020.1, from coordinate 6,580 downwards.
TCCCGCATTGGCCACGGATTTGCCCTCCTTCGCCACCCGGTCGCCAAAGATCTGTCCAGGAAGACCAATGTGGCGGTGGAAGTGTGTCCCATCTCCAACCAGGCAGGGCGTCTTTAAAAATACCGTCTTTGTATTCAAACCGCCGGTACATATTTCCCTACCATCGATTGTCTGAACGTTCATTGTTTCAGGTGATGAAGTTAGTGAAAGATCTGCGAAACCACCCGGCAGCGGTGCTGATGTTAGAAAATCACCCGCTTGTCATTAGCTCCGACGACCCCGCTGCGTTTGGCGCCGTTGGCCTTACTTACGACTTCTATCAAGCGTTTGTGGGATTCGGAGGTCTCAAATCCCGTTTAGGTTCCCTCAAACAGCTGGCCATGAACTCAATCAGGTAAAGTGGAGCCGCGAGGAATCGTGTGCCTGCCCTCCATTACTTTTATTTGATTTTTGATTTTTTTTTTTTTTTGAATACTTGCTTTTGTCTTCCAGGTACAGCTCTCTGAGCCCACAGCTACAGGAGAAGGCTCTTGCTCTGTGGAGCACAAAGTGGAATAAGTTTGTCGCCGAACATGCCTTTTAGATCGAAATCGGCACGTTCAAACACGACGAGTGCCGATATCGTTTGTGGGCGAACGCAATCACCAGAAAACACAGTATTCACTGTAAATATCGTTTACATCGCGTAACTTGACAATTGAATATTTGAGAGGCTTTTATTGAAGGAGGTATTTTGCAATATTTGCACTTTATGATTCTGTTTGGCCTCATTCTGTGTGATGATATTGATCATTTGTGATGGCTGAGGTTTGTGATGCTGTCCTGTGCCTCTGATTTGCCTTGGAGGAAAGTGTTAAGACTTTTTTTTTTTATTTTGAGTTGTGGGTTTTTAAGTATTTTTGACGCACTGGCTTTCGTTTGGGGATTCCACATTATTTGTACTTGAATGCCACTTTTAGATTTTTAACGGAGCCTTGATTAACCTTGGTGCAGGAACTTGTGTCATTTAAAGAGGAAACTCCTAAGCTGCAGCTGAAATTGTAGCTGAATCGCAATGACCTTAAAATGTGAAAACTTTGACACTGATTCAAAAATAAATCAAACACAAAAACAGCACTGTTTTACAATGCTTTTTATTGTATTCATGCTGTGGTGTGTGTGTGTGTGTGTGTGTGTGTGAGACCCATTGTCCATCATCTACTGCAGGTGTTGAATTTGGAGAAGAAGCTCTCATCAATCGCTCCTTTTTCGACGACGGGGTTCCTAAAACAAAAAACAAAAAAACAAACAAACTGATTATATATAATCTGTTGCATCAGAAAGAGTGAAAAAAAAAAAAAAAAAAAACTGTTTTGTGGAAGTATAACTAACTGTAGTTTGTGTGTTTGGGCCAGTTGGGCGTTGGTGCTGTCCAGATCTCTCCTCAGCTGCTTGGTCAGTTGTTCCCGCCGCCGCTCGGCGAGCAGAGCTGTGCGAGCGGAGACCAGGAGATCGCGACCGTGGCGCTCTTCCTCCCGCTTCATCTCCGATTCGGCCCTCTGCGTACGACGCGTAACAGTCGTGAGCGGGTCAACAGGCACTGCGAATGATTGACTGTATTTCCAATGGGAATCATTTTTTTTACCCTTCTTTCTTCCATTTGATGTTTCTGGAACTGGGTGACCTGCTGGGTGCTCTCAGGCGTCGGTCTCCGGTCATAGCAGCGACACAGGCCGGGTGCCCCGACACATGCTGCTCCAACCTGCCGCCCTCCTTCATGGTCGTCTTGATCGTCACTTCCGCTTTCATGGCGCCGTTTTTCTTCGATCTTTGCAGACCCAGAGAGTAAATTGTGACACACACACAACAGCATTTTGATATTTGCTTTATTGACGTACCTGGGCCAGATTGAAGTCTTTCGTGGCAACAGCAGCCGCTTTTCTCCTCTCTGTCTCTAGGAGTTGGAGTCGCAGTGTTTCACTGTTGATTTTTTCTTCGCTTTCGTTGTAGCGCCAGTCTGAAACGCAGTAAAAAAGGGAATAAGTGAGCTTGTGTTTCTCGGGGTGAACCGAGGAGCGGTGGCGGGCGCCGTCTTACCTTCCAGCATCTGTCGGTGTCTTTCTGCGTCTCGCTCCATCTGCTGCTGGATGTACCACTCTCTGAGCTGCTGCTTCTGCCGCTGCCGTCTGCTCTTACTCTCGGGGTCTTCGCCCACCAGGCCGGGGAGAATCATCTGGGCGTCCTCTTGGTTGGTCTTCTTACAGCGTTCGGGGTCGTTCAGGTCATACTCCCGTCCCTGCCAGGGTTGCTGCTGCCGCTGCCTGAACGTGGTGATTTCCTTCTTGACCGCACGCTTCTCTCTCTCCTGGCGGTTGTGGAGAATGTGTGCTGTTCTCACGTTGTGGAGCGTTTCAGCATCTGGAGGGGAAAAAACAAAAACAGACCTGACACGGGATTTTTCTTATATCTGTATATCAGAGCGCACTATGACATGCCACTTTATTATGAACGTTTCTCAGTCAGGTGAAACATTTAAGCCACTCGCCATAAGTCTTTTCCGCTTCCTTTGCTTCCTCCTCACGTTTCTTTTTCTCTTCTACTTGAGCGTCGAGGGCCTCCTTGTCAACCTGTGAAACAAGTACACTGTGAAGTTTAAAAATACAGTTCTTTCTTCAGAAATATTAAGATCAATACACATTAACTTTGTTAGATACTAGCACATACTATAGTACTACAATTACTTCGTATAATAGTAACTCAGAATTGAGTGTAATCCATTTTTTGCATAGCAGATTAAAATTGAACCGTGCGTATTTGACTAAACATTTCTCTAATTTATATAATCAGCTTAAATTTACTATTTAGATGATTTATCACATTTAATGGGATTTCATTAACAAGCTCAAACATGACAGGTGTTATGTAGACAAGCAGGATAAATCTAAATAGTATTTTGAGATAGTGTTATCCAGGAAAGTAATTAAGGAGATTGAAAACAGTCATCCTCACTTTATTTAATTCAGAACGGGCCGATTTGAAAACTTACCCCAGTCGTCCTGAGTTTGTGGTCAAAAATCCTCGCTCGTCTTTCAGCCTCTCGGTTTCTTCTGCTCTCCAGTTTAGCTCTCGCGAGGCGGTCCGACAGTAACTCCATATTAAACATTTTGACTCACAGACGGAGTCCAGGTTTGAGACGGACGAGGATCTCCACTATCAAATACAGCGGTTGCTAGGAAACCGGAGTATTTCGGAAGCTTTCGGAAGTTGTCGGTCTTTTCCGGGTAAATGGTTTAGAGGACTTCGATTGGTTCGTTTTTTACGCCTTTACGGACAATGAGCGCCGCCATTTCTCTTTTGTCACCGGACGTTACGTGTTCGTTTTTAATCCTTTTTAAAAAATTTTTTTTTTTTAAATTATGTGACACAATACAAACAAAAGAGAAGAAAAGCATTCCGAGAGCGCAGACCTCCGCCAAATGACGTTTTCAAATTAAAAATTTCCCAACTTCAGAGTTCTGCCATATCGTTAATCAGGATCAGATCTAGATTAAATTTGGCAAAATTCGGGGCGATGATCTTCTAAATACACATGTTAAATTCAAAGAGAATCGAAACAAAATTCTATGAGTTAAAATTTTTGAAACTCGTAAATGGGGTTTCTAATGTTAACTTCCGGAATATTTCCTGACCTTATTCTGGATCCAATCCGGATGAAATTTTGCACCCTTCTATATATGACGATTCTATACATTTTTACAAGTCAATCAGATATGATCTCAAAGAGATATAATTCTTGTGAAAATGGCTCAATGATAAGTAACAGGGAAAAACATAATTCAAAAAACATAATAATAATAGATGTGATTTTAATGCAGTCACACACAAACTACAATGATAGAAAACTACACCCTGCTGCATTCCTACGGGCTGTGGTGGAGGCCAATTGCACACTTCCTGTTGGATTTAGGTCTTGAGACAAACAAATGACTTTTGGTTTGATCTCCCTACGACATTTCTATTTTGACCGTGAAATGTGGGTTTTCAATGAGAAGAGTCACACGGGGGACTTCGGCTTTCACAACTCTGTGTAATAAAACAGAAACCGCTCCATAACTCAAATAATTTTCCGCAGTTTTGAGCAGATGGGTCTTCTCCGTCAGTTCATTGTGTTTTGAAGCCAGCTGTGGATTGAAGTGGATGTAAAATAAAGTTAAGTTTAGAAAAAAAAAAGTTGAACATTTTAAAAGTTGAATTGTTTAAATTGGTGGAGGTTCTAACGAAGTATAGGCTGAGGAGCAAAAAAAAAAAGTTAATCCCCATCCGTTTACATGGGTAAAAATAATTGAAGACATTTTTAAAATGTAGTCAGTGATCAATAATTGCCTAAAAGGAAAATATAACAGTGTTCTACAGTTAAAAAATACTAACCTTTTAGATTCCTTGTCATCACAATATCTGCACAGTTGAGATGTTTGTGTATAAAATCGTTAAACAGAAATAAGCTGATCCAACATGTCCAGTTGATGTGAAAAGAGGCAAATGAGATAATAGTCATATCGATACTGTTGTATTTGGAGTTATACAAATACAACTGAATAGAAGCAAAAGCTGAAGGGATTTACAGATCTACAGACAGAGCAGAGGCACAGTTAAAGTTGAGCAATGTATAGATGAATCTGAAGAGCCAAAATTGTAATTTTAAAATTTTATTTTGTCGTTTTCACTTCTCCACAATTGAAATGCATTTGAAAGATAGATCACATTCGTAAGCACATTGAAAAGTTTTTGTTTTTTGCATGGATCACAAGTTAGCTATAATACAGTGAAGCAAATAAAGAAATCTGCCTATTCTTCTGCAGAGGGGGAAATTAAGCCATCTTTCTCTTTTACGTGATTATTGAAAATGTATTCAATTAGAAGGCGGTGCCTCGATTTTATTCAGCGAGCATGCATTCCATGTCCAATGATCCAACTATTTCAATATTTTACACAATCAAGTTCACTGGCCTATGAGCATACTTATGCACACTGATGGGCCTCACACACACACACACACACACATATACAGTGAGAGTAAAAAGTATTTGATCCCTTGCTGATATTGTTGGTTTGCCCACGAATAAAGACATGATCATTCTATACTTTTAATGGTAGATGTATTTAAACATGGTGAGATAGAATATCAAAAAGAAAATCCAGAAAATAACTTTAAGGAATATATATTAATTGATTTGTATTTCATTGAGGGAAAAAATTATTTGATCCCTCTAGTATGCATTAGGATTTCTGGCTTTCACAGAGCAGTTAGACACTCCCAATCTACTTGGGAATTGAAGACACCTGTTCTAACTAATCACCTGTATAAAAGACACCTGATCAGAGACTCAGACAGATTCCAAGCTCTCCAACATAGGTAAGACAAAAGAACTCTCTCAAGACCTCAGAGACAGGATTGTTGACCTGCACAAATCTGGAATGGGCTACAAAAACATTAGCAAGATGCTGGGAATCAAAGTAACAACCATTGGTGCAACTGTTAGAAAATTTAAAAAGTGTGACATGACCATCAACAGACCTCGATCTGGTGCTCCACAGAAGATTTCACCTCGTGGGGTTGCAATGATCATGAGAACTGTGAGAAATGTCCTGCAACCACTCAGCAGGAGTTAGTGAATGACCTCAAGGCAGCTGGGACCACAGTCACCAGGAAAACAGTTGGCAACACTTTGCGACGGAATGGGTTAAAATCCTGCAGTGCCCGAAAGATACCCCTGCTTAAGAAGGCACATGTGGAGGCCCGCCTAAAGTATGCCAATGATCACCTCAAAGATGCACAAAGTGATTGGGAGAAGGTTCTATGGTCAGACGAGACCAAAATTGAACTATTTGGCCTAAACTCTACTCGTCGTGTGTGGAGAAAGAAAAATGCTGCCTATGACCCAAAGAACACTGTGCCCACCATCAAGCATGGAGGTGGAAGCATTATGTTTTGGGGGTGTTTCTCTGCCAAGGGCACAGGGCTACTACACCGCATCAGTGGGAAGATGGATGGAGCCATGTACCGTGCAGTCTTGAGGGACAACCTCCTCCCCTCTGCCAGGAAGCTGAAAATGGGCCGTGGTTGGGTCTTCCAACATGACAACGATCCAAAGCATACAGCAAAGGCAACAAAGGAGTGGCTCAAGAAGAACCATTTAAGGTCATGGAGTGGCCCAGCCAGTCTCCGGACCTCAATCCTATTGAAAATCTATGGAGGGAGCTGAAGGTCCGAGTTGCCAAGCGACAGCCCACCAACCTGAATGATTTCGAGAGGATCTGCAAAGAAGAGTGGGCCAAAATTCCCCCTGATATGTGTGCTAACCTTGTGGTTAACTACCACAAACGTCTGACCGCTGTGCTTGCAAACAAAGGCTTTGCCACCAAGTATTAACTGCTTTTGTCTAGAGGGATCAAATACTTATTTCCCTCAATGAAATACAAATGAATTAAAATATATTCTTGAAAGTTATTTTCTGGATTTTCGTTTTGATATTCTGTCTCTCCATGTTAGAATACATCTACCATTAAAAGTATAGAATGATCATGTCTTTATTAGTGGGCA
>OMNM01050015.1:0-11102 GCA_900302745.1 Parablennius parvicornis | reverse complement strand
AGTTTCTTTAAGCGGATTTGATCCACGTGGATTCGAGGAAACATTTGAACTCCACACGACTCCAGGCGCTCCGTCCTGCATGTTTCCCGGGTTAAATCTAATAAACTGATCAGATCTGAGCCAAAATAATGACTTTATCATTATTTCCAAAGAAATCGGCTGTTTCACAACAGGAGGGTTGGTTGTTAAGATAAAGTTGATTATTCAATTAAACAAAACAAAACAAAAAAAAAAACTGGTCGTGTATATTTATCAGATTCCCCGTTGTTTAGGAAGAAAACAAAATTAATGCCGGATCTTTTGATAAATGAGATGATAATTCTGTTTCTGGTTCGACTGCTTTTCACATTCGATTTATTCTTCCTGAAACTTTTATCCGTCGTCAGGAGAAAAAAGCCTGAATTCTTCTTACAGAGATAAAATGTTTCTTCTAAAAGTTGGATTTTCTTCATTCTGTGTTTGAGTTTCAGTCTCGATAAGACTGAACCGGGACGCTTTCTAATGTTTACGCACCTTAAAGTAAACTCCAACACAAGAGTGCTTTTAAAACAAGACGGCGGGCTTTTCCATTGTCCTCAGTGAGGTCAAAGGTCAACCTCATCTGTAACACTTGGTTGGTTTGCATTTTGTTATGGGATTTATTTCTGCTCCAATTTCACACTGCGTCAATGTCAAAACTCACTTTGTGCTTCCTACTACATACAACAATAACATCTTCATCATGTTGCAGGAATTCTGCCTGAAAACTTGATTTATTAAATGTTTTTATTAAAGAAAGAAAAGAAAAAAGAGAGAAAAAAGGAAATAAGAGGAAAAAAATTGATTTATGACAGGTTGATGGAGAATTTTTAAAGAAACTGAAACTTTAAAAAAACATGCATTAGTCATTAATGTCATGCCTTGAACATACGAAACATCAGAGATCAGTTCATAGAGCAAAAAATCTGTATCGGGAAAAAAAAAATGCTCTCGTTAGCTTTCCCAGTGAAATAATGTCAAATAGAACGAGGCGCTCAAACATAAAGCCTGAGAGCAAAAACCAGCTCCAAACCTATTGTTGATCCTGTAAAGTACAAAAATAAACTATTTTTGTTTGACCGACGGGATTCACACTGTTCTAATGCAAACTGAGCCCCACACCTGAACACTAGAGGGCAGCACAGCAGCCTCATTAGCATATTAGCATTAGCATCAAGTACATAATGTGAGGGTGAAATTGTGAGTAAGGTATTTCTAGTTATTGAAAGAACCCTCCTCCAACACTGTAAAGGGTGTAAGCTTCTGTAACTTGTAGTTCTTTATAATAATTTCAATTAATAAATGTCAGAATTGTTTATAAAAAAAATTGCACAATAAAGGACATTTGTGTTCAGCAGTTCATTTTTTTTTCTTTCACTACATTTCCGGAACAAAACTGACGTTGGAAAGTTTGTTTTACTCGTAAAAAAGTGACATATTTGTAACATATTAATACTTAAGTCTATTAAAATCTCCTCTTTTTCATGTGCAGTGATGCTGCAGGAGGATTTCAACCTGGAGCCGCTGAATTTGACGGTGCTTCAAGGCTCGAACGTCCAATTCCAGGCCACCATACAGACACAGTGGACTGTGATGATCTGGACGCTGGGGAATACCGACGTCCTCACCATCGATTCTAGAAACAATACAAATCCGTCCTCGGAGCAGTTTTCTGCCAGACTGTGCTCCAGTACCAGCGTCGACTGTGTGGAGTTCACCATCCATCAGGTGAGCCGTCAGCAGGCCGGGCCGGTGTCCTGCTCCCTGCTGGGGACCCCCGGGCAGAAGACGGCTCAGCTGGAGGTTCAAGGTGGGAACGATCGCATAATGCGCATAAAACTAGTGTAAGTCCATTTTCAAAACAATGCCCAATGCATCTAGAAAGTCATATTTAACCTCCTTTTTAAATTTTTTTTCTTAAAGCAAATAACACAATGAACCGTCATACATCACCACTCAATCATGGGAAAAGGAAAGTATAAACTTTTACGTATCTCCGGGGAGACATTTTCCATATTTAAGACATGAAATATAATATTTTATTACATTTTCTATCAAAAACAAATCACATATAAATAACTGATTTGTCTGTTTTCGAAAAGCTTTAAACATTATATACCACCAAGCTTGAATTGACCACTTTCCAAGGATTTCAAGAATCCTGTGATGCAGTTACTCAAATGCACTGCGGGGGGCAGCAGTGAGCTCAAATTGCAGCTCCAGACTCCACATCTACACACAACTATTAACTCAAATAAGCACAAATATCTTTTAAAATATGGGTTGAAACGCCGATTATCTTAATATAAAAGACACATACTTTTATTCACGCACACATTTCTTTACATGAACAATAGCAGAGGCAATAAATTAGAATATAAAATAATTTAGAAACTAGAAATAATTATTTAAAAGTTTATACCAAATGACAATATAAGCTGAAAACTGAATTCAAAATAAGATTTCAAGCAGAGAAAGAATAATTTCTTCACTGATACGCTGCAGTAGACACATAAAACATTCATCCTTCTTTCAGCCTGCCTGCAGTTTCACATCAATGTTATTTTATAAAAAGTAAACCGCAGCTTCCAGAGAGCCATTAGGAGCTTTGCTCACCTGTAACTCAGAAGCACAATGTGGTGAAAATGAAAGAATCGCTTCATTAGAGCACAACTCTCTGGATTAGGAACAGTTTCCAGTTTATGTGTGAGTAATGACTTTATTCTTAATATGCAGATCGTCATTAAAAAAGGAAATCTTGGCCAACTAGGAAGAAATGTGTTCAGATTGCTTATAGAAAACCTTCAAAACAAACCACCAGTAAGATAATTAAATACATCAGCTTGAGTAAAGTGTAAATCAATATTATTTATGTAAATCATGAAGGAATGGAGGCCCGGTGGTGTTATTATTTTTGCCTATAACCCCACAAGATGCGAGTAAAGCTTCTACAATTAAAGCAAGAAAACACAAACAAATAATTCCTTAAAGCTGAATACAGTATAATTGAGATATATTTCAGAGGAGACTTGCTTTTCTTTATGATTCCTAAAAGAAATAAAGAAATATAAACTATCCTTTAAGGGAGCACACTGCATTTTAATTTTCTGATTTCAAAAATATGGAGCTTCAACCGCTTTTTAAATATTTTAAACGTAGTCGATTTTTAAAAAAAAATGATCATCCAGGTTGTTCCATAAATTAACCCCTTTTACAGAAACGCATCTGCATTGCCTCATTTTCATCAAAAATCCCAGTAATACCCCCGAAATTGCCCCAGAGGCAATAGAATAAATAAAATAGAATATAAGAGCTGGAGGGAAGCTTGTGTCGTCCAACAGGGGGGGAAGAATAAAACTTTTAAGTTGGTACGGCAGAAGTAGAACAGCAAGAATTACAAAAGAACACCAAGAGGAAAATACAGGAATAATGCAGGAAGTGTGTCAAACTTTAAAATCTTCTATTCACATAACATGAGAGAGTAAAAAAAAAAAAAAAAAATTGCTGCATGTGCAGTCAGTGGCTGAATTTCAAAATCCTAGAAGCCGTTTAGAAAACAAAGAGATGAGTCCCGTCAAACGGGGAGAACGTGAGCGTCTTTATCGTCAGTGACGGGGTTCGTGGAAACACCAAATGTTCCATTCCTACGTTCTAATAACGAATTTCCATCAAAGGCTGATTTTCCGTATAAGAGCAGTGGAGGTAAATATGACACGCGTCTCGGCAGTTTAGTGGCGTCGTGAATGAATAAAAATGAGCTTTGATGCCATAACGAACTTTTCTCTCGTATGATAATTCTACAAGAACATCATTTTTTTTTCCTCAAGGCAACAATGTCACACGTAGACTGTATCCTGTTGTTTCTTCTACGTCTTTATTTACCGGCTGCTGGAAAGACGTGAACCCATCAGCACCATCCTTTATCCTCCGTTTGCCAGAGAGTGGTACAGTCCTGATCGCCGGGGGAAACAGGACGGTGGTTCAGAACGAGCAGGTCCAGTTCCAGTGTCAAGCTGCCGCCTGGTTTCCGGCGCCGAACGTCACCTGGACCCGGAACGGCAACGAGTTGGACTCCGGCCTGTACAAAACCAACAGCACGCCTCACGGGGAATCCTTCAACTCCCTCAGCGTCCTGACGTTCACGGCCGACAGCAGCACCACGGTCCGATGTCTGGTCGCCGTTCCAGCACTCACAACGCCGCTGTCCAGTTCTGTCTACTTGGAAGTTGGTGAGGAAATCTATTAACTGTATATCTATTAAGACGAAAGGTACAAACCTTTCAACCAACTGAGAAAGTAAAGGTTTGTTCTTTTGAGGTCCTGATTAGCAAAAAGTTTGACGCTGTTTGAAGCCACGTACTTTACATCAACATAAAAATAAGAGTAAAAAAAAAAAAAAAAAAGGATTTCAAAAAGAACTTCATCAGTGGCGTTGTAGTCCAGACCACCTTGACCGAGTCAAGACCAAGATCTGAGCATACCAAGACTAAGAAAGTAGCAAGACTTTTAAGAGGCAGAGACCAACTCAGGACCAAGACCAGAACATCCTGAAACCAAGAAAAAAAAACAAGATTTTAAGGGGCCAAGAGAGAGTCGACATCAAGACCTTTTTTTTTTTTTTTTGTGGCCCACTTTGGAGTACAACACTGTACTTTATAGTATATTCTTTATATTCAGTATATTCTATATTCTACCTCGACCACTGTCGGCCTGATTTGCTGAGATTTGACATAAAATGAGTGCATATAGAAAAAAAGAAGAAAAGTGCAGTTTGTGAGATGGTTTGAGGTACAACACAGAAAATGTTGTAAAACATAACGTCCGAGAAGAGAAGTAGCGGCGGGCCAACTGAGGAAACGCTTCGGTTTGATTTCTGCCACCAGACAATTGCTGGTGTAATTATCATTCAATCCACTAGAGGGCATCCTTGACCTTTGACCTTGACAAGTTTCAGTTTGTCTGCAGGACTGACGATGACAGCATCTTGTGACATCAGATGATGACATGATTTGTCTTTATCGCTTAAGCAAAATATATTTTTCTGCTTTGGAAATGATTCTTTCGCGTAACAGTTCTCTTTCTCTCGTCCCCAATGTCCACCAGCAGACTGCTCCGTCCTTCGTTGGCTGTGGAGTTACAGTACATAGGAAGAAGAGAGAAAGATGTAATGATTCTCTCTTTGTGAATCAGCAAACATGGCGATGAACACTGAATCCAAAGTGACTCCTCCGATACTCCTCCGCGACGTTACTGTTCATTTGTAATGTTCTGAAGGACTGAGGATCCTCAAATAGACCTGCCTACCTGACGTGAGCACAACCTCGGACAGCCGGGTCGTCAGGTTACAACAACAACTCTCACCCTGAAAGCTTTTAGCTGAGACGAGCACAGATATAGCATGAATAGAGATATAGCGCGCTACGCTAAGTAGCTACAGCCAGTGGCGGACCAATCAGGCGACATCGTGAAACGTCATACGTACTTTCTTTATTTTGAAGTATCTCATTTGAATAACAAATAACAAAATAAAAGAGGGAAATGTTTAAGTAACTCCAGAGCAATGAGTAGCTGTTCTAATTTCAGAGAGTTTGGGTTGTAGTGAATGTTGTGTTTCGTAAGTTTTACATGAATATAAAGCCTCTTTCCTCCGTTTTGGGTTTCGTCACATATCAGGACACTAAAAGGCTTTGAGGCCTTAATTCTGTCTTTTGTCCCTGCAGACCCCGACTGGACGGTGCTGATAGCCGTGGTTTCGTCCATCGGAGGTTTGGGGCTGCTGGTTCTGCTCATCATCCTCATCATTTTCTGCTACAGGCGAAGAAAACGAAGTGAGGAGCTTCTAAACCGATTCTCCAACACACAAGTGTTATTGCAGCTTCTTTCTTGAATGAGATTCTCCATAAACTCATTTCTTCTCTTGTGTTTTCTATCTTCCCCCTAGAGCCCAGCTACGAAGATGAAATGATGTAAGACTCAAACTTAATGTTAAATGTGTGATTATTACGTCCACGTACCTTCCAGCTTGTATTGATATCAGTGTGTGACAGGCGGGCGAGGACGCAGAGCCAGCTCAGTGGCGCCGATCCTCCTGGACGGCGGCGAGGGACCGTCAACGCGGCGTACAACCCAGACGGTAAGAATACAACACACGTTTTAAACATATGAACTTTTTAAGTTGATATGAACATATTTGATTTTTTAATCAATACTGGGAGGTTTTCTTGGTGTAATATTACCTTGTTAAATATTTAATAGTTTAAAAAAAGACAAAAGCTTCAATGTTACACTGAAATTAAAGCTGCAAGCAGCCTTGGTCGGGACCTCGGGTTCTGGCCTCTGGCCTGTCGGGCTCGGCCCAAATATGACCTTTGGCCCAATCATGGCCTCTGGCTCATTTAAATATTGATAAAATATACATTTTGAAGGTTTTAACAAAAATGACTTTTATTTTGAAAAATGTGGGGGCTTTTTTTTTCAAAAACCAAGTAATTTCTAATCTAGAGAATCTCCAAATATACATTTATAAGGTTTTGGGTGTAATTTTTAAGAAACAGACTCTTATTTTAAAAATATTTGGGGCTTTTATTTTGAAAGCCAGTTTACCCCTCGCAAAGCTAAACATTTAGTATCCATTTTGAATATTATAAATATCACAATATTTACCCTCAGAGGAGATAGTGATTGCATCACATTTTTGGGGTGAAAATATTATTTTGAAAGGAAAATTGCAGACTTCCTGTCGGATTTAGGTCAGGGGTATCGGCAGGAGATTTTTAGATGTTGATGTGATGAACAATTGAGTTTTAGTTTGATCTCCCTACGACATTCCTACAGGCCGTGGTGGCCGTTTTAGTGTTTCTAGGTGGCGCTGGAGAGCACATTTTGACACTCTAGGGGTTAATTTTTTACATTTTCTTCCAGTCCTGATGAGCGTGCCAAATTTGGTGAGTTTTTGAGTTTATTTAGGGCTGAAATTTGGGTCCAATGACGCGGCGGAATAATAAGGAAGAAAGATTGAAACTGCTCTCTTTACTACTGCTCACAGTCAAACCAAGTCACACAAACCACAGAGAATAACCTCCACCCCAGTGGACAAGATTGATTTGATTCTATTATATATTCTGCAAGTGGAAAACAGCCTTTTATTTTTCACAGAAAAGTAGTGGAACAGGAGAAACACAAGCACAGGACGTTAATCTGCCTGTAAATACAGCAGATTATTCTCATATCACTATTTTTCTATATTGTGAAATAAATTGTCAGAAAGAATCGATTGAACCTGCATTAAAAACAGACTTTACTTCAGGCATCCGTCCAAAGACCTGCTCTGGACGTCCCCGCTGACTTTCAGTCTGAACTTTTGAAAATGCCAAGTCATTTTCGGGGTTTCTGAAGTTGTGTTTTTTGGGTTGATGTCTGTTCTTTGTGCTCAGGTGACGTTACCGACAGCAAACATTACCGGGAGGACGGCTCCCGCACTCTGGAGGTAGGGCCGCCACGATGTCAGCGTGAATGTTTGTATCATGTAATGACGGTGCAATATGAAATTCTGTAATACATTTTAAACTCGTTATGTAATAACCCCACATTTTGTAATGAACTTTGCCACATTTTGTAATAACCTGTTACATAGTTATTACATAATATGGGTTAGATTATGAAACACACCCAGTGGAACTTTAAAAATCTACCCGCCACAGGTGACGGTGAATTTTAATATATAATGCAGCAAATTATTACATTTTCTTGAAAAAAAAAAAAAAAAAAAAAAAAAGTTGAACACCTAGATTTTGTATCAACTTTTGCAAAATGTAACCAGTTATTACAAAATGCCGCATTATTGCATAATGAGGTGAAAATGTATTACATTACAACAAATTATATCATTGTTACATAAAGCGGTGAAAAAAAAAAATGAACGGGCGCAGTTTATATAGACTTGTGCTTCATCCTCACCTTCTCCTCAGGTAATTTGTCTTTATGGTTTTTGATAAGTACTCGTATCAGTACTCAGTATCAGGAAGTAGCTAAAGTTTAATACGAAAAATCTGTGCCTCCCTCGTTTCCTGTCGTTGAATGTTATATTGTTTTGAATGCAACTTTATTATTTTATTTACAACAGGATGGCACTCAGAGAGTGCAGACCCCGCCAAAGCCTTATATCCTGTGACTCATATATTATCCTTCATCCAGATTATGTCATTCCATTTTTCCCTGGTGCTACCAAGCGTCCTTCCCTTCCTTCACCACCAGATGGCCACCTCTTCATTGCTCTTCGTGCACAATTTGATCTGGATTTCAGATCCAGAATATGATCCGGATCATCCCCAAAATTTTATGGGTTCTTCCTGCCATCGTTCCCTGTCAGCCTACCAAGTTTCAGCAAAATCCGCCCATAAGTTTCCCCGTAATCCTGCTGACAGACAAACAAACAAACACACGGAGGTGGTTCCAGTCATGTTGTTTTCCTTGTGATTTTTAGACGCCTGACATCGTGAGCAGCAGCCACGTGGGAAACACCTACGAAAATGGGGCCGACTTGGGTTTCAAGAAGCACCGACATATGACCATCGTGTGAGAAAAAGGAACGCGGGGAAAAAAAAGAAAGAAAAAAAAAAAGACTGAAGGACTCTGACATTGTTTGCTTCTCAGGCCTTGTTTACACAACAAACTTTTTCAAGTGAAAAACCAAAGATTTTGTAGCGTCGTAGCCGGCTAACAAGGTGGAAATGCTCCACTTCTGTCACCGTGGAAACAGGAGAAATTCCGGCTAAGTATAAACAGGGTAAAACGCAACTTTTCGAAAATGCTGCTACTGTCAAACATTCCCCTGTAACCCGGTAGTTTTATTTTGACTGTCACCGTAATAACAATCCAACTTGCCATCCCTGTTCTCCTGCTGTTAATGTCTGGAGCTCATTGCAACAACCAACACCACCCTCTAGTGGCCCAACATGGAAAATACATGGTTTTCAGCATTTTCAAAACATACGAAATATGAAACTTTTCTGAAACAAAAAAATGTAGTTTTAACTTGAAACAACGTGTAAACGGGCCCTCAAATGGTGATAATTTATGTAAAAATACATCTATATGTTTATAAGGTGTTTTTATTGGATCTGTGAATTTTTTTATTTTACTGTAAATAATTTAAATAAAAGACAAAAATGGAATGATCTTAAAATGTATTTTGGGATTTGAATAAGTGCAGAAAAAAAAAAGACAATTTCTTGAAAAAGTACAGTAACGATTGTCTGTTTCAAAAACATCTCAACTGAGTCTATCAAGATTTTACAGCTGAGCCTCTTTTTTAAGTGTGTTAAAAACAGACACCGTACTAGAGCTAACACTCGGTAGAGCGCAGACCTTCGCCAACGCCACATTTGTTGGCGGAATCAAGTTAGCGTCGCTGGTATGTTAGCCGTTAGCTCACATTGATGCTAACTAGTCAGGTAGCTACGTCACCGTGTGAAACACAGAGCTGGAAGCGTCTCCATGACAACAGACGCTGATCTCCTTTGATCTCCTCCACGAGGCGCCTCTCTCATCCGCTTTGTATGGAAATTTTGTTTTTGCTGTTTTTCAGGATTTATATATAATCCAATAAATAAATACACGCAGACACTTAACCTTCTCGGTCCAACTGTTTTTAGTGAAGGTAACGAAGTCGATCAGATTCCACGAGTGTCGGGTTGTTGTTGTTGTGTTTTCATTGGATCAGGCTCACGGTGTTGAATTCCAGACGAGAGAAGAAGAACGGGACCGACGTCCTTCGTGTCCTGAGACTGATTCTCAAATTAAACGACGCTCCGGGTAAAAAAGGACTTTGTTCCAGTTCTCGTTCACCTGAGTCGACGCCACTTCAGGCTCCTGGTCCAGGCTGCAGCTTGACAATCTTCACACAGCCCATGTTTTCTTTTGCATTTTCACCATCTGCTCCGCGCTTTGGTTGACCGGCGCCTCTTGACGGTCGGTTTTTAATTCTTTCTCAGGAAGTTTCTCTTGATTCTGTTTAACTTTCTTCTTTTCTTGTTTGAAACTGAACTTTCTTTTGCTCCTGAATGTCCAGATAACGTGTGAAAAGCAGCCATAGGCCCGGAGGATTTCTGGGGCCGGAGCCGGAGGGCCGAGAGAGGACGAATTAAAGGGTCGCGAGCTAAAAAAGGCAGAGAAAGACGGAGAGAACGTCTCCGGTGAAAATGGATGCCTTCCTCCGCTCTTCAAAGTACCGCGGTAGTTTTTTACATTCAGCAGGACCGGTCGGGAGCTTTAATGACGGCTGAACTTAAATGACCTTTCGCCTGGCAGAGAAACTGACGGAGGGACGTTTTTTTTTTTTTTCTTCCGTGGAGCTAAGATGGAGCGAAGCCGTCCAGGTGGAGCTTCAGAGTCAGACGGTGAAGGTCGTGACTCGTTGTCAGGACTCCAGGACCTCCATTTTCATATATTTGATTTTTTTCCTTTCTTTTCCCAACTTCTTTCTTATTTAGTCTTTTTTCTTCTCTTTCTTTTTCCCCTTTTTTCTTTTCTTTTCCCCTATTTTTCTTTTTTCACCTTTTTTCTTTTCTTTCCCTTTTTTCTTTCTTTCTTTTCTTTTCTTTTTCGTTTTTTTTCTCTTTCCCCTTTTCTTATTTTTTCCCTTTTTTCTTTCTTTTTTCTCTTTTTCTTCTTTTTTCTTTTCTTTTTCTCCTTTTCCTTTCTTTTCCCAACTTTTTTCTTATTTAGTCTTTTTTCTTCTCTTTCTTTTTCCCCTTTTTTATTTTCTTTACCCCTATTTTTCTTTTGTCAGCTTTTTTGTTTTCTTTCCCTTTTTTTCTTTCTTTCTTTCTTTCTTTTTCTTTTTCATTTTTTTTCTCTTTCCCCTTTTTTCTTTCTTTTTTCTCTTTTTCTTTTTTTTTCTTTTTTAATCCTTTTTTCTTTTCTTTTTCTCCCTTTTCTTTCTTTTTCCCTTTTCCCCTTCTCTTTCTTTTCTTTCTTTTTCTCTTTCCCCTTTTTTCTTTTCTATTTCTTCTTTCTTCTTTCCCCTTTTCCTTTCTTTTTTTCTTAATTTTTCTTTTTTTTTTTTTTCCCCCCCTTTTTTTCTT
>OMNM01050003.1:9029-19058 GCA_900302745.1 Parablennius parvicornis | reverse complement strand
CCTTGCTTGCTCACCTGCCTGCCCGCTCGCCTGTCTGCCTGCTCATCTGCGTTCCCGTTCGATCGCTCCCCTGCTCAGCCATGAAGTGTTACATGAAGCACCACGACCGTCAGCTGCTCGAGTCGTCATGCACATCCTCCGTCTGCAACGGAGAAGCCCGCTGACTGAGAGACAGACAGACCGCCATGCCCGCTTGCTTGCCCACCGCTCGCTCGATCGCCCGCCCGCTTGATCACTCACTCCCTCGCCTGCTCAGCTACAGAGTGCAACAGAGCGGCATTACATGAAGCACCTGGACCGTCAGCTGCTCGAGGTGTCATGTGTATCGTTTTGCCCTTTTATCTGTTGTAGATGTATTTCACTTATCAATAATGACGACTACGACATATGCCTTAGAACTTCACTTTATTCTTCCATCTTGGATCTCGTGACCTTTAAACTCTCATTCTGTACTCCCGCGGGATTTCACCAACAGTATAACCCATCTCGTGGGCAAGTGCGAACCTAACACAATATGTTACATGTCCCTTCTTAAAGAAAAACAATGGTTCAACACAAATGAAAAATGTGGACCTGACTTTAGATATTCCTAAAAATCAAACACACCAGCTAACAGAATATGGTGTACCCATAAAATTTAAGTAATGCAGGAACCTCTGAACCTCGTGGACAGATGTAAAACGAAAATAGCATGTGCAGTAAGTATAATATTACCTCTAATGTAAATAGTGAAAATATAGATCACACGTAACACATGTATTTTCGTAAATCAGCTAGTGCTCCTTTCAACAACATAAATAGGGGAAGCAAATATCCAATGTTTACAGGTCAAGAAGCTTGACAACACGGCCTGATCGAGTTGTGTAACCAGGTGGATTAATGTTCGGGTCTAGAGGGTTCGCAGGCTGAGGCTAGGAAACTGGAATTTTGCTGAAGGTGGGCTCCGGTGACTGGATGATTTCTTCTGCTGCAGCATCACTTCTGCCCTCCCTGAGATGTTGGTGGATGCGATGGTAGGTCTGACCTGTGCTGGTGGTGATGAGGTAGCTCCGGTCAGTGCCTGCAGGGCGCGTCACCATTGCTGATTTACATCCTGCTGGCGGTACCGGATAGGTGTACCTGGGAGTAGCTGTGGTAAATGTCTGGTTGTCACGTTGAAGTAGGTTTGCTGGCGTTGCTGGCAAGCTTTTCTCCTCTTGCATCTGTTGAAAGCGATTTGTGGTTTCAGGTGTTTGGCTGTTGCAGGGAGGATGGAACGAAACCTCCGGCTCATGAGCAGCTGTGCAGGGGATTTCAGGTTGTCTACTGGAGTGTTTCGATATTCTAGTAGACTTAGGTAGGGGTCTATGTGTTCAGCTTTAGCTTTGTCCAGTAGACTCTTGGCTGTCCGGACCATCTTCTCTGCGAGGCTGTTGCTCTGTGGGTAATAGGGGCTAGTTGTGGTGTGTGTGAAACCCCATGTCTCTGCAAAATGCTGGAATTCACTTGAGTTGTAACACGGACCATTGTCGCTGATCACTGTCTCAGCAATTCAATGCCTGGCCATGGTGGACTTGAGTATGGAGATCACAGCTGCTGCAGTACAGCTATGAAGTCTTTCCAGCTCAAAGAACCTGCTGTCGTGATCTACAATGACGATGTAGTCTATGGAATTCCAAGTGAATAGGTCGGTGCCTATCTTGTGACAGCAGGGGCTCTTTGGGGTTTGTGCTGCGTCTCTCCTGACATATGTTGCAGGCACCTACTGCTGCCTCGATTTTCTTACCCATACCGGGCCAAAACAGAAGGTCTCAGGCTCTATTCTTGCTCTTTTCAACACCCATGTGGCTGGAGTGGATATGTTTTATCATGTTTTCTCTGAGCTTGCAAGGAACAAGGATTTTCTCCCCTTTGGACATGATGCCAGTGATTTCTGAGATCTCGGTTCTATGATTCCAGAACTCTTGGATGATAGGTGGGCACTGGGACCGTGTGTCGGGCTAGCCATCGAGTGTGGCTTTTCTCAGGGGTGTAAGATGTGGATCCTGCACTGTTGTGTAATTAATCTCTGTCAGTCTCTGATCACTAACAGGCATGTTGCTGATGAATGCACGCACCAGGGCCTCCATCCCTTCATACAGAGTTTTGTCATGATATTCAATCGACTTTCGGGATAACGTATCAGCCACGGGGATGTCCTTCCCTGGCCGGTGGATGATGCTGATATCATACCTCTGTAGCTGTAATATCATCCTCTGCAATCGTGGTGGTGCTGCTGTCTGTGGTTTTCTGAGTATCAATTCTAATAGCTTGTGGTCTGATTCCACAGTGACATGTCGGCCATACATGTACTCATGGAAACGTTTACAACCGAAGAGTACAGCATACAGCATACTCTTTCTCTATCTGAGCATAATTGTGTTTGGTGTTGGTGAGCGACTTAGACACATATGCAACTGGCTTGCCGTCTTGCAACATGACTGCACCAATACCACTTTTAGAAGCATCCACTTGGAGCCGCAGCTCTTTCTGAGGGTCAAAATAAAAGAGAACTGGGCCTGGCTGCCGGGTTAACAGCTCTTTCATTTGTTAGTAGGATCTGTCATGGTTAGCATACCACACAAACTCACTGTCATGTTTCAACAATTGCCTTAGTGGCGCATTGATTTCTGACAGGTGGGGAGAAAACCTTGCCAAATAATTGATCATTCCAAGCACGGTTTCGGTGCTGGTCCTGTTCGGTCCTCCCGAAGACCAGAATGTCATCGACGATGGCTGCCACGCCACTGAGGCCTTCATAAGTCTCTTCCACACGTCGCTGGAACTCATCTTGTGCTGAGATTATGCCGAATGGCAGTCTGATGAAGCAGTACCTGCCAAACAATATATTAAATGTTGTTAGCATTGATGAGTCATGGCTCAGCTTTATGGCCCTATAGCCTGACCGGGCATCTCGGACGCTAAAAAATCTTGCTCCAGCAAGCTTTCTAGTGACATCCTATAAATTGGGTTGGTGTAGTGAGGCTTCTGTATAACCTTGTTGAGGGGCCTTGGGTCTAGTCATGCTCTCAGTTTGCCTGTCTTTGGCATCTCTATGATGACAAGCGCATTCACCCAGTCTGAGGGTTCTGTGACTTTGCAGATGATGTTTTTCTTCTCCATGTCATCGAGCTCATCTTTGAGTCGGTCTCGCAGAGCAATAGGGATTCTGCATGGTGGGCAGACTGTAAGTGCTATATCTGGGTTGACATGGAAGTTACATTCACCTGGAAATTGTCCTATGCCCTGGAACACATCGTTGTACTCGTCCAATATGCTCTGAGAGTCCATCTCGGTTTTGTCGATTTCCTTAGTCACAACCATCACAATCTGTACCAGGTTTAGGTCACAGCAAGATTTCATCGCTAGAACGGGCGGGGCACTGGTATCAACAAGATGAAAGCCTAACATTATTGTGCTGTTTTTGTGTTTCCACTTCAACTTGCATTTTCCAGCAACACTGAGTGCATGTCCTCCATAGTCTGTGAGCTAGTATGTTGCTGGCTTCAGTGTCACATCTTGGATAAGAGTTTTAAAAATGTTGACTGGAATGGTGTTGGCCTGTGCACCAGTATGTACTTTCAATCTCACTTTTTGTGGTGGAGGGCCTAGCTCTACATCTGCGTAAGCTTGCTCATTGCTTTCACCTTTATTCTCAGTTGTGATGCTGTCGATGTAAAAACCACTCTGTTCATCATCTGTATCCTTTTCAACAGACTGTATTTTCTCTGAGGGTGTGGAAACTTGACTGTGAAACAAGCCTTGATTTGCATACTCTGTCGAAATGGTTCATCTTTTTGCATTTCATGCACTCTGTTCCTTTTGCTGGGCAGACATCTTTGGCACTGAGTTGTCCTCCACAGTAGCTGCATGGCTTGTGTGCTGTAGTAGCATGCTCCTTGGGTTTAGTGCCTCTCTGTTGTTTATCTGGCCTGTGTGGTCTTCTACTAATGGCATGAATGGTGTCATGGTCTCTGGTGTGGCCCATACTTTTCAACTGCTGCTTTGCCAGCTAATTGGACCTGGCTACATCTATAGCTTTCTCTAAAGTGAGCTCTACACCCTGGCTGAGAAGTTTCTCACGGACATGAGGTGAATTAGTGGCGAGTACAATATGGTCTCAGACCATTTCGTCACTGTTTGGGTAGCCACAGTCTTTAACTAGCAGTTTTAGCTCAGTCACGAACTGTTCAAATGATTCGTGTTCACCCTGCATCTTCTCGTGAAACTTGTATCTATTTGTGTACTTATCATAGTACGTCTGTAGCTTCTTGGCTTCGGCTGCCGTTAGCGTCTAGGTGTTATACACATCACGTCCCTTCTCCCCATTCCACAAAAGAAGGTAGCTGCATTTGTCCTCCGCTTCCTTCTCTCGCAGGGGACCGGTGAACATTAGCTCAACATGCTGCTTGAAGCATCTCCGTGCTTCAGGTAAGTTTGTGGAATCCAAGTCCTTCCGTGTAGCAGGAACACCTTAGGCATCCATTTCTTTCGACGACGGTTGGCTTAATATCCGCTATTCTGACACCATGTATCGTTTTGCCCTTTTATCTGTTGTAGATGTATTTCACTTATCAATAATGATGACAACGACTTCGAACTTCACTTTATACTTCCATCTTGGATCTCGTGACCTTTCAACTCTTGTTCTGTACTCCCATAGGATTTCACCAACAGTATAACACATGCATAGTGCACCATCTAGTGGGCATGTGTGAACTTAACACAATATGTTACATCATGCACATCCTCCGTCTGCAATGGAAAAGTCCGCTGACAGACAGACAGACTGGTCTGCTCGCTCAATCACTTGCCCACCCGTAGTGAGGGAGTCATAAATTAGAGGTGTCTTCTAATGGGAAAACAATCGGTGCTAGGAAAAACAGTCTTTAACAGCGGGGGGTCGTAAAATCGAGGGGTTGTAAACTGCATCGACCACTGTACATGCAGAAGTAGAATCTGGTGGCATGAAGCCCGATAACCCGTAAAAATCCTTATCGTGTGTACTGCAGCCACATCGTGTTCAGAGCTTTTGAAAAAATGATGCGGCTTATAGTCTGGAAATTATGGTAACTCTGGTTTTTCGTACTAAAACGCTCGTCACAAATGGTATTTCCCAACTTCAAAGTGCCGCCATACCATTAATCTGGATCGAATCCAGACAAAATTTGGCACAATTCAGGGCAATGATCCTCCAAATATACATGTCAAATTTCAGAGAATCAAAACAATGTTTTATGAGTAATGATTTTTGAAACTAACAAATGGGGTTTTCAGTGTTAATTACCTGAATTTTTCCTGTCCTTATTCTGGATCCGATCCAGATTAAATTTTGCACCCAACTGGATATGACTATCCTACAGATCACTGAAGTTTTACAATTCAATCAGATATGATCTCCAAGAGATATATTTTTAAAAATGGCTCAATGATAAGTAAAGGGGAAAAGCATTATCTTTGATATTTTTTCTCTCCTCTCAAAATTTAATGGAATCTAAGTTGGGTCAAGGCTGAATTTTTTTGGGGAGATCCCATCAGGAGTTTTTGCGTAATCCTGCTAACAGACTGGCAAAAACATAACGTCCTTGGCGGAGGTAATAAATCCTGGTCACTGAACTTTGAAGGATATTTCTCTGTGTTTATCACGGTTGTTCCAAGTCTGTTTCGCTCTACGAGGGTTGACTTGGAATACTGAGGTTAAAGATCACACTTGACAGAACTGCGGAAATAGAAATTTACAGGACGCAGAACTACTGTTGCTCCACGCTGCAAGCTCCACCCCTTTCATGTGAACGCACTGAACCTGATGGGAAACACTGTGTTGAACCAGGGAGTTGATAAGCTGCTTCGTAGTAAGGGTAATCAGGAACAGCAAGGAAACACAGAGATCCTGGATGCGTTTATCACGGGTTGTAGTACAGGCCTCAGAACACAACATATCAACACATAACAACATGACAACACAGTGTGCCAGACCACTGACTGGCCGTTGTGCGCCTGCTATGTGTCAGAGGAGGGATTAAAGGTGGAGACGTCATCGTGAAGCTGAATGGTGAACCTGTGACGAGCACCTCCGAGCTGCATGGGGCGCTGCAGGACGACACGGCTCTGCTGCTGGAGGTCCGCAGGGACAATGACGACTTGCTGTTCAACATCCTGCCAGACATCATCCTACAGTAGTGTGTGCATGTGCGCGCATTACGTTACTTTACTAAATTACTTCTCTTGTTAACTGGTGTTTCTGCTAAATGTTGGATTATCGTGAGTGAAGAGGACAGACGAACGTTCAGTGATTATCAATACCAACACAATGTGATAACTTCAATAAATATAAATACTGGAAAACAAATTATTTAGAGATTCATTGGATGAGATAAGTGAATGTAAGATTATAAAGTCTACTGTATTAACAGTTTATTAACAGTCCTGTGATGGACTGGAGACCTTTGATGAGTTTGGTTCCAGTAACCATAAACAGGATGAACGTTACTTAGGAATAATAAAGAATTTACTCTCGATGTGGAAACAATGTTGATCTGAAACAGAACTGCTGCTGATTAAACAAGGAACCTCACCTTAGCTGGTGTGATTCTTACCTGGTGGTAAAGCTCTCACCACTAGGCCTGTCGACCCCCAGGAACCAGCAGGAGGTCTGTAGACCTCCGGGAACCAGCAGGTCTTTAGACCTCCACCCTCCGTGAAGAGAAAATGACTCAGAGCTTCATGATTTAATTTTTCTTTTAATGACATTCTTTAAAGTCCAGATCCTACAGGTTGCTCCGCAGGGATCCAGTCACTGGCTTGTCGGAGCAGAAATGTTTCCACCAGTCAGGACGCTGGAGAACCTGATGACCCTGAAGGACTGCCCCCCACAGGTTCTGATAGAGCTACACACACACACACACACACACACACACACACACACACACACACACACACACACACTACCCTGTTACTCTCCTCCACAGTCTGTAACCAGTCAGCATCCCTCTCCCATGCAGTGATGACGGCCATGCAGGGTTGGCGCCACTGGAAATTCCCTGTCAGTGCTCAAAAGACATCCAGAGACACTCTCTTCCCAAAACAGATCGATACTACATGATGGCTCATCAAAGCATTCGCGTAAACACGTCGTCCCGTTACACCTGTCGGCCCTGACACGTCTTGGAAGTACAGTATTGTAAAGCGGCCCTCCAGCCAGGCGTGCAGGAGAGGATGACATGACATAATAATGCAGATATTCCCAGATTCCCACCTCAATCGCCCACAGGTTTGGTACTGTGAGTGTGTTATTTTGAATCTGCATCCCTTGAAGGATGCTGCGTCTCTTGGTGAGTTGTAACCCTTTGCTGCAGCAGCGGTCACACTGTGTTTACATTACCAGCACAGACAAGATGCAGCCGGTGCTTTTGTTTTTTTTTTTGTTTTTTTTTTTTTTTTCAACGAATGATCCTCCCTCTGTGCCGCTTTGCCATCCATCCTGTCCGACGCAAAGGATGCAGACGGGCTGGAGGCTTAAACGTGCCGCTCTACAAGCAGCCGCAGAGCAAATCACCAAAAAAAAAAAAAGAAAAAAAAAAAGCAGGTCATCCAGAGGAAAACAAGAGGGACAAGCATCGTCACATTAAAACAATCACGACTTACTCAGTTGCGGATCCTATTTGCCTCCCGCCGCAGACGTCTTGCGTGTCGTGTTGTTTATTTCTTAGCGTCAATTCGGAGTACTCTCACACCCCTTCCTCTCCTCCTCCTCCTCGTCGTCCTCCTCCTCCTTTCTCCTCTTCTTTTGGCTGGCAACCCTCTCTCTTATAGCCGAGGTGGTGATGCTACGGGCTGCTCGCGCGCACAGCCCGACAATAATAAGAGCCCGGCGGCCTCCTCCGCGTAAAAGACGCACGGCTGTGTTCCGTGTGGAAATCTCATGGGCGATGGGGCGTCGTCTGAAGCAGGTTGTAGTCTAGTTAGAGAGGGAGAGGGAGAGAGAGTCAGAGTGGTATGTGAAGGGGAGTGCAGAGGGGAAAAGGATACGCCTCCCTGCCTGGTGGAGATAAAGGGGGCCCTGCGCACGTTGACTGAGATATGGGTCCTCCTTTCCAAACGGGGCTGGCTTTCCTCCAGGCTTATCATATGACGTGCAAGGAACCAGGCGGCTGGATTCAAGGCTGCCTCAGCACATAGGACTTAGGAGCCTTGAATTGGGATCAAATCCAGTTGTTCTTACCAGAGGAGAAAACGCCATTCTCCTCGGCTTCACTGTCGCACTCCTCCATCTAGCGGCCGGAAGGCTCAACGTCAACACTCCCTAAAATGTGATTTCACTCCGTTACATAAATACCCTCGGGCTCTGGGGATAAATGGCTTTACCGCCTCAAGCAGTGAATTGAACCTGGATCGCATCTGACCACTATTTATATCAAACAACAGCTGATCACATCAATTTGGCAACTGATACCACGCATCTATTCAGCAGCTGCTTACACCCGTCTTTCTTTTGTTTTAGTTTTTAAAAATGTTTTCAGTCTGACCCTAATTATTCCATCCCAGCCACGATCTCACGTTATCCAAAATAAATTGCGCCTACACGCAATGTACAGCGGATGGCGCTAAAGCTTCAGACATGATATTCTGAATATCAACGTGGGGAAACTGAGCTATATTATACTCTATATACAGTACTTTTGATGCATTTGTGAAGCCATAAAACTATATAGATCAAGTCTCCGGCATTCTTCAGACATATCAAGTGGGACTCTTGAGACAAAATTTAGTTTAATTCCTCACTTAATGTGAAATTAATAACCCCCATGCTCCCTGTAGTGCATATTAACGCTGCATTTTGTAATTAATATATACAGAGTTGCTCATACCCCATTAAGTTTTAATACATTCTCAAAATGTATGGACTTACATTTAGGAATTAGGGGTTGTTGCAGGCTTTTCTTTTCAATT
The DNA here is from genome assembly GCA_900302745.1 of Parablennius parvicornis. Lineage (NCBI taxonomy): Eukaryota > Metazoa > Chordata > Actinopteri > Blenniiformes > Blenniidae > Parablennius > Parablennius parvicornis. The sequence goes on along the minus strand of OMNM01050003.1, from coordinate 10,091 downwards.
TATTGTTTATTTATTTATTTTCACAATGATTCTCTTGGTTTTCATTCTCTGTAAGGCATCCCTCATTCATTTCTACAATACTTTCCATGAGTTTGAATGCGAGAGGAAGTTTGCATGGATGGCACAGGTGTGTAATGGCTAGAGGTTTCACCTCACTGGGAGAATATCCCTGGTTCAGGTCCAGGCTTATGGGCCTTTCTGGTAAGAGTTACAGGCATGCATGCATGTTCTCTCTCTATGTATGTTTTCCCCAAGTAATTTGGTTTCCTCCCACAGACTGATGACCCATGTTGGAGGTTACCTGGTGATGTGCACGTTCAGTAACATTTTAATTAGTCAATATTTCATTGGACTCAGATTGATAAAAAATCATGTTGCAGTGTCCTGGCCCTGAGAAATCCCACGGGCATCAATGCAAGTGAAAGCATTGCTGTGGATATATACAAATTAAATTGTAATAACTTAGGTATCACAGTTGAGATGTATTTGTATCCAAAGAGAATTATTTGACACTCCACTCCCTATAATCAATCCAATACAAAGGTAGATGGTTTCCACTAAATGTTAAGGTAACATCTGTCAGTATAATGACGAGTGAAGAGCTCCTCCTCTGTGATCAGACTTCTGGGAACCGCGATGACAGACTCAGTTTTGACTTCATATCAGACAACTTCGAAAGGTGTAAAATGTGCAGAATAGAAAGTTGGAGAGGGATTGGATTGGTGTGTACTGTCTGGGGACTTAGATCAAGGTTTAGAAATTGGAGAGTGGTGGAGCAGATTTAGGAGCCTGTGGAGGAGAATATGAGTCTCAGTTTCTCCGTCTCCTGCTCACTGCATGCACATCACGTCTCCCATCTTTCATTCCCCTCCAGCTATTTTACACTTATGCACACAGAAGCTCCAAAGTCGGCAACATACAAACAAGTGTGCAGGAGAGGAGGTTTGGAAAGGAACGGCAGCCTCCCTTGTGGTGTGTGTGTGTGTGTGTGTGTTATATGACATCATGGTAAACACTGCTGACAGATGAGGGTCAGGCACGTTTTGGTGCTGGCATCCATAA
>OMNM01050001.1:13155-24761 GCA_900302745.1 Parablennius parvicornis | reverse complement strand
GTCTTCTAAAGTAGAGCTTTGGGTATAGAAGAGGGACAGACACAACTCAGGCATTACAAAAGCTGTGTCAGAGCGTGACCTCATGTTATGACGCTGACGTCGCAACAAAAAAGATTTCTTCCAGTTATAGTTGGGAGAGTGAAAACAGTGTAGGAATATTAGCCATGATTCACCGCTACGGCCAGAGGCGCCTGCTAGTCAGCGTGGTTTGATTGTGCCGGTCACCTTCCTGACAGAAATGACACGCCTGATCAAAGGCTAGCCATTTGCTGCTGGGACGCCTCAGTCTCTGCGTCCAGCTGTGCCTGCCTGCCTGTCTGACCTTGGCCTAGCATCGTGAGGGTTCGTGTGGCAAATAAAGGCTATTATGGTCCCAGCTTGTGCTCCTTGGGTGTCCCTTTCAGCTGTTGTTTCATCTTGGCATTCAGTTTTGCTCCACTACACCAAGCTTTCTCTTTCCAGAAAACCTTGACGAGGCATTGCTGAGTAGATGAGGGACACTACTTGCTGTTAAGCTTTGTTTTGCTTTTGCACAGTCATATTTAACAGTCAAAATTAATTAGTTTAAAAACAAAAAAGAAAGAAAAACATACTCCTCTTGCTGGATTACTACAGGGACACTCCTCTTGCTGGATTAGTACAGGGATACTTTTACAATGTGCAAAATCACCAATAGCTCACAATATATCGAAACTGGTCAAAACCAGTGGAATACTTCCTCCATGAGACGCTCCACCGACAGTAGGCATGGGTGGAGGGTTTTCCAATGCCTCTTCCATGTTTAGAAGGCTTCAGTTTGTCATGTCTTCATACTCTAACTAAACAACCCCAGAGTTTGTTTGGAAGCAGTTCAACTCCTGCTTCACAAGGCAACTTGATCCACTTGTTTAGTGCGCAAGAGGGTTGAGACACCCGTTTCGACAGTTGCATATTTGAGGCTCACCAACAGAGCAATCGCACCAGCGTTAGTTTTAATCCGACCAAACCTGCCAAGTGTGAATACACCCTTAATGACGAGATGACAGCTTGTCCACATTTTCCCATTCTGCGTCGACTTCTCCAGGGGAGCTGTGTGAAGCACTTTGCCTGATGGGGGCGCTGTGCTGGACCCTCAACCTGGCATTTCTGTTCAGCAGCCATCTGCCCATGACGGCTGGACCTGCCATAGACATTTGCAACATCGCTGCCACTCTGACAACTCTCACACCAGCTGCCTTTATCTCTGCAGCTTTGTTTCTCTGTCAGTGTGAAATACCATTTGAACTCCAAATGGAGCATAAACAACCCATAATCTCAGTACAGAGAATAGTGTTTTTTTCCCACCCTAGTAAGACAGAGCTTTTATGTGTCGAGGCTATTCTATCAGCGTTCTATGAAAGCCCCACTGTTTTTTCTTTTTTGTTTTTTTCCCCTCCCTGAGCCCTCAGCTAGATATCCGATGGGCCTCCCACTGCAAATGGCAAATGTCTCTTCCCATGTAAAGCGCTCATAGCTCTTTATTGAGAATCATTGCATTCGCAATATCTTTCAGCCAAACATCAGCGTTACCATTTAAAAGCTGAAATTAATTCTGCAGCCAGGGTAAAAAGGTGAACAGTCATAACAGTAAACTCTCTCACTCTTCTTTCTATTTCACTGGGGTTTTTTTTCCTCTTTCGTTTATATAGCCAGGAGCGTCGTTTCCTTTTTCTCTTTTCCTTTTTTTTTTTGTCTGCTGGGTAAGAATGTCTTTGCATCTGAAATGTGCATTAATGCACCACTAAGGTCAACTCAGCTCATTTAAAAAACAAAGCATTCAGTGAGTTGTAGGTCCACGGGTCTGCTGGCACACAGGAAAGATTTATTGTCTGCCCTATGCTTGTGTTGCCGCTCCTCGTTACCAGCCAACTCTGACCCCGTCCTACCGACACCGCCGAGACGCTTAATCTCTGCAGACAACTTCTGTATGAATACATTTTAGTCAATGTGGAGCACCACGGTGCCCGGAGTAGTGCCCTGGCATGGGCTGACACAAACACTGCCGGGAGGGTTGGGTGAGAGAGAGAGACAGAGGGGAAAGGGAGAGACATCTGCTCTGGTCGCCCACCCTGCAATGCCCTATTGTACCAGGAGCCACAGCATCCCTATGGTTTATTCTACCCTCGCCGTATGAGAGTGTGTGTGTGCATGTGTGTGTGTGTGCGTGTGTGTGTATTGGGAGAGGTAAAAAGGAGAGCACACAGGAGTAAGGGGATGCTTTGCCATATGGCCAATTCCCTGCTCGGGTTGAGAGACAGTAGCAAAGGGAGTGCAGGCACTAGAGACAAATAGAGACAGCAATGTGAAAAATGCCTATTTTTTACAAGTCATTTAATCTTGTATTGCTCCAAGAATCTTATTTTCCTTCAAATCAAGAGGAGAAACCCCCCCCCTCCCAAAAAAAAAAAAAAACAACCATTGTTGTGAGAAGATCTGACTTCATCCCATATTGATGCTTTTCTCGAAATGAGCTGACAATATCCTGCAACATTTCAATATGTGACAATATGGAGTTCTTGCAATTAAATTAAACTAATTGGGGAACAATAGAAGCACACTCATTGGAAAAAATAATCCACTTCTTTTTTTTCCACCACACACTGAACCCAGTAAAATTAAATTGTTGTTTAGATATTTTTTTCTTTTCTTTATTTCTTTTTTTTTTCTTTTCTTTTCTTTTTTTGTAGTGCGGGCACGAGAGTCAAGCAGAGGGTCGGAGTCACAAAAAGACCTTTTATCTTTCCATCTCTCCCTTGCTTCACGAACGTGCCTGGAAGATGAAATGGAAACCAAAACCCTGGCTCTCTATGTAGGCCAGCAGAGAAGCAATGGGGCTTTGAGAAAGCGTGCAGATTTTAATTTTTCAAACATATGAACGTCCCTTGTTTTGACACGAGACGGGAAAACAACCAGAGCACAGTGCACAACAATGAACCAACAGTCTTCGCTACCAAAATTAGTCAGAACTTAAATTCCATTTCATCCGCCTGGTATATTTTCTACCATTTCCTGAAGCTGAATTGGTGCCGATTGCTAAGAATTCTGATTTGTACATCTTCTGTAGTAGTTATGAGTTTACTATTTTCCAAATATCTTTCCTAGTAATTACATTGTGCAGAATTACCATAATTTGTAGACTATCGAGTCCACCTAAATATGAGCCGCACCCACCAAATTTCAAAAGTGAAAAAAAGAAAGGTCAGAGTTACAACACACCTGCATCACCCATGTATTGCCGACGTGAATCTTGTTAACTCATTATAATCCATAGATTAGCCTCATTTTTTAATCCGCAGGGGTCAAAACGTGTGGTAAAAAGTAGCAGTTTATAGTCCAGAAAATTACGGTACATTGGACACTTAACACACAAAACGAAAATGCTTCTGTGATATTAAAAACACTGGTGTGCTATGTTGACAGGCTCATGGTTATGAAAAGAGCAATGTTCAACAACCAATCAGAGGAAAGCATGAAATAGAGGGTGGTGCTTGGACTGATAGAAAAGTGCTGGATACTTAAGATTATGCCCTTTTTATAGTTCCACCGTTCTGATTTTATGCCGTTTGTCTGCAGCAGTAGTCTACACTGGTGAAAGGTAACTGGAACATATAGTTGCTTTTCTATTAATGTCAGTCTTAAAGAACCCGTGAGACCTTTTGTTCCAGGCACGGGCAATTAGCTGTTCTGAAAGAGTGACATTAAAAAGTAGGACTACTGTAGAGGGCCGAGCCATGAGTTCTATCCAATTTTGCTCAATATGAATATATCTGCCATTAAACTGAGCAATATGATACACTGTTATTAACTTTTGAATAGAGTAACAAAAAAAAAAACAAAAAAAAAAGAATAACAGGAATACCGGAGATATGAATTGCACACATTCTCCTTTCAAGTATTAACTTGTTAATGACTCCTCACAGTCCAGTCAAGGATCGTATGTGAAAAATATGGCCTTCTGGTGGTTTAGAATGGATCTCTGGAACTGGAGAACAGCCAATAGATCTTTACGAGAGGAAAGTTTAACTTTTTGTGCGAGAACGAATTGGGATTAGATGAAAATATTAGCGACTGACAGTGCTTCTAAAATCAAAGGCAGAGTGAGTTCAAAAGACAATGGCCTCTGCTACAACAAACTGGGAAGTTCATTCAGTGGTACATGCAGTTCACAACTATTTCACCGGTGACATTCCAGCAAAGTACAATCACTTTACCTGGAAAGATATTAGAAGGCTTTGGTTTAAATTAGTTTTTCCTTTCCATCATAATACTGAGCAGCATAAAGAGAGCAACACACTAAAGCAGACATTTCTATGGATTTTTGTGTGAAAGATGCGTTTTTTTTTTGGTTTTTTTTAATGTATTAAAAAAATTGGAGTGACATATCTCATCGCTGGAATTGCAGGGGGATGATGAAAGACCGACGATTGAAGGAACATTTCTAAGTAGTGGTGATTGGCTTTTAGGAGAGGCGAAGCATCGAGTCTATGTGTTGATTTGAAGTTTTCGGCATCCCAAACAAAAATGATGAGGGTGTCGATGTTGGCAAGAAATTTGCTGTGACAGCAAAGCAGTTTTCATCACTTGATTCGCACGACTCACAGCTCAATCAGATAACTTAAATTAGTCGCTGCAGCTGCAGCGCCGCTTGAACAGTTCTGGATCAATGAAATCAGCAAAGAGACATAGAGGGAGGGTTAAGTTATTTACCTACGAAAACTTTAAAGGACTCCTGACATTAATCCAATTCTATTCTTTTTTTTTTTTTTTCTTTTTTGTAATTGTTGTAGTAATTTGTGATGTTCAAACCTGCTTTTATCAATGGACCTTTACGTATGACTTCATTTTTGACCGATCGAATCAAAGGCACAAATATATAATTACCATTTAACACATTCCTAATGTGAGTTTCTCAGTAACATCAAACCCATCAAATCATATTCAATAACTCACAAATATTGTAAGTAGAAATTGTCTCATGCGTTCGTTTTTAAATTACACAGCCATGATGTATGAATAAATTTTCTTCATGAGGCAGGGTAGTGTAGAATGTGGTGTGTTATTTTAGCAATTTTAACTGGTACACTGAACTGGTACTAACTTGTCAATAGTGTACTAACATTTTCACTATAACCTAAATTCAGGCCCCATAAACACAACAATGTTTCTTAAGTGAAAACGAAAAACTGTAATTGCGTTTTGGGTCTCCGTTTACAATGTTGCTCGGAGCGTGACACAGCCATAGTGAATCCTTCTTCTGCGCATGCTCAGTAGATGGACAATGAGGACAATGTTCCCTCCAGAGTGTCATAACTCCCAGTTCATATTCTCCGGGGACTTGGAAGTTTTATAGTTGACAGTCACCTGAAATAGAAATTCAAACGGATCGTCTGTCCATATGAAAGTCTGTGTGCTCACTATTGTTAATTTAGCTTGAAGCCTCCATGAGTGGCTTTATAAGAAAACGACATAATTTCAGCATTTCTGTGTAAACGGACATTGTTTTCAATGTAGAACCAAGAACGTTTTGTGAAACAAAAATGCAAAGACGATGCGTTGTCACTTTCAGTGTTGTGTAAACCGGGTCTCAGTTATGATAGTAGCCTATTTGCTGGTTATTCCATTATCAACGTAACATGAAGTAAAAACTTAAAAAATCTATTAAAAATTTAAAAACTACTGTCAATAATGTAATACTACGCAAGTCAGCATTTCATGAAGTTAAAAGATCTTATTGCAGTATTTTAGTATTATTTTTATATTGTTTGCAAGTCATTACATTATTGTCATTTTTCATTACTACATTACTGGTTGCTGCAGGGACCTGTTATTGTGGGGTTTGCATGTTGTTCCTGTGCCTTCTTGAGTTTTTGACAGGTAAACTGTTTTCCTCTTGCTTCTTTGGCTTTGCTATTTGATGGCCTGGTGACTTGTCCAGGGTCTCCCCTGTCTTTGCCCACACTCAGCTGGGATTCAGCTCCCTGTCGCACTTAATTTGCTAAAGTGGTAAAGCCAATAAATGGATCTTAAGTTATAAGATAATGAATGAAAAGTTTGGGTTTTTAATGGTGGCGTTGTAAAGGTGAAAATGGAAGTACAAATATGCAAACTCAATTAAATTATTCCCTTGGTTCACCAACTATCTATTTTTATACACTGTGCATGAATGTTTAATATGCTTGTAAGAGTCAAAAATCACTGAGTGCACCAATAAATGGCAGAGTTGCTGATTTTAATATGTCTACTCAAATAATAACAATAAAAAAAAATCTATGAAAGGGATGAGAGAAATTTTCAAACAGACATCTGAGGGCCTGTTGCGACTGCTCTCACCCAAAGAGACTCACAACAAGTGGAGCAGCACACCGAGTTCATGATACAGTAGATCTCCAAAGAAATTCAAGCATCAGACATCATAAAATGCAATATTTGGTGCCACAGTGTGCGGATAATACTTTGACTGCAAATAGAGATCAGAGAGAAGGACAAACACACTGAGGGATGGTTCTTTTTTGAAAGTGGTAAGGTGAGAGAAGACACGGGGAGACTCAGTGGGGAGAAGTCACAGAAAAGAGACAGGGAGGCTGAATCCAATGATGCTGCTCATGCGTCAGGACGGCCACGCCCACTGAGCAGCCCGGGGCTCTAGAGTAAAAGAAGGATTTCATCTGTTTTATCTTGTCTGTCTTCTTCTTCTTCTTTTTTTTTTTTTCTTTTTTTGAGGTTACACAGAGCACGTCCTTTTCCCCCCCCTTTTCCCTGCTTCAGTGAGGCAAAGATCTTAATCGCCCCTGACCGTAATCTACCAGAGTGGAACGCTTTTCTTCAATAGACAAAAAAGGAGCTTATAGATGCTGCACCCTGCAAGGGTATAACATCACAGGGTTATCCTCTGGCAAAAGGGGAGGGATGTGTAGTGTGTTTTTGTAAGTGTGTTTTGCTCTGTTGTTTTCCTGTCGCAGTACGGAGACACTGGACAGCAGCAGGCGTTGATAAATAATACAAAAAGAAGGAGCATGTAACTTATCGTAGCACCTCCGTGTCTTTGTTTATCAACAGCGTAGGAAATATATGTCACTATTAACTAAGCATGGATTTGTGCTGCCAACTTGCACTGCAACTCGCTGCAGTGTTGATATCGTGGTACAAAAGGGCAACGGGACCAGCAACAACGAAGTTGTCAGAGGCTGTAGGTGTAATCTCAGAGATTTTGTTGACATTTTCTTCAGGCGGTACTGATGGCTGACAGTCCTGCAACACGCAGCCACATATCAGCCCTTAAAAGCCAAATATTTGTTTTGTTTTAATCTTTTCGCAGTCTGATGGGTTGACATATGACAGTTTAGAGCGCTTGAAAAGTCAACATCTTTCCTTACACTTCACAATTTAGTGTCTTTTTTTTTTTTCCCTCTTCTGGCCTTCTGAGTCGTCCTTATGTGGGAGAAACCATCCATCTGCTGCCTGGAGTGGACTAAAACTGACACTATATGCTATTTACGAAGAGAGCCGCAATCATAGAGAGATCATTTTGTTGCTTCAACCGATCTTCCTTAAAGTTTTTCTTCCTGGTAATGTGTGTCCTCCCTACCCTTCTTTTTTTTTTTTCTCTATTATTTTACTTTTGACATGCCTTGTGTTTTTTTTTTCTGCTTCTCATTTTATTTCCCTCAGTCGCCTCATTTTATTCTCGTTGCCTTTGTCACTTTCTCCTTCTCTGTCTTGGTCTGTTCTTGTTCTTTTGTTTCGTTGTCACTTTCTCTCACTCAGCAGCGTGTTGTTTTTTTTTCGTCATTTCTTTATTTCTCTATTCCCATCTTTTTTGTGCACTGTCATAAACACACGCACATACACACACACACACACACACACACACTTACAAACATAAATAAATCTCTCTGTGAAGTCCCTAAAGTCAGAGGGAGAGGATGTAATTTTCGAAATCCACAAAAAAAAAAAAAAAGTCACTTGGACAGAATATTCAGAGTGCATTATTTTACTTAAAAAATAACTCTCGCCCACCTAGCTGAGAGCTGAAAGCTGGAACATCAAACTTCCCGAGGATTCATCCGAGGTTTAGGCACAGTGTTTAGGCAGAGGTGTATGTAATATATGGCTCCAGTGGCTCTGTGAAGGGGGACCGTTACATCGTGTGAAGAGAATTTGATCCTGAGAGCTTTGAGTAATCCTTATCTCAGTGTACATATTGTGTCTTTTCTGGGGCACCTCACTTAGCCCGTTGCTCCTGAAAGCTAACGGTGACTAAGCAAAGATTAACTCAGGGTGTACCTTTTCAGCACAGCGACCAATATTAAATGTGAAGCTGATTTTAGTTATTACACATGACATGTGTGTAAAACAATCTCTGAATTTGTGTTGCATCTGCCTGCCTGTGCACTGGCGTTTGCACCCCACAGAAACAAGTATAAGCCACTTTCGTTGTGTTTGCAACAAAATCTTCTTTTTCCTTCTTTGCTCATTTCAGCCGCTGCGGATTTGGAAACAGCGCGCACCGTCTCACAGCGATACTTCCTTGTTAAGTGCTTATGTTGTCCGTGTCTCTGTGAACAGTGCGGATTGACAAATTGGATGGAATCTCATCAGGCGTAAATAATGGCAGCTATCTGTAAATAGCATTGGAGCAGGAGAGCAACAGATGCTGCTCTTGGTGAAGGAGAAAAGCCTGCTCTCCTCCACTGAGCCTGCTCCCCGCATGCTGCCACTCACGTATTTGGCTCCCATTAACACTGATCTATATTAATTCCTTGGAAAAAAAAAAAAAAAAAAAAAAAAAAAGGATGAATAAGGAAGTTGATTAAGGAAATGAAAATCTATTCTGCTGAGCCGAAGCTCAATGTGTTCCAGTCTGTTTCACACTGTGGGATTTTTAAACCTTAATGGCTATCCAGTTAGTCGCAGGTCAGCGAAGCAAAGCCGCGGTACAGTGTTTATTTATCCATCTACTTTTTCTTTTTTAAACATTTACCCTCATCTCCCCTCAAGATGTATGTCGAGTTTGGCTACAGATCGGAGCATCCCAGCTGTTTATGGTAAATGCCTAACTTTTCCTGTCATTCTGCATGTGGACAAAAACTCTTTGAGCTACAGTAGTTTGATGAAACGTACCTGGCATTCATCAATAGCTGGAATGAAAGCTAAGGCCCTCCCATGCCCACTGAGGCTTGTATCCTCCCATTGATTTCTGGCCAGGCATTTGCTCAACCCAGCCAAGGTCCAAATGTAATTTAAGTGTGTTGTGTGGGGACGTGTTTCTTGTACAGAACCTGACATGGTGTGGTCAACAGCCCCGGGCAGTGAATGAGCTCTCAAGTGGCAAACAGCAACAACAGCGAGACGTATTTCCTCTTCCAGCTCACCTCACGCCTCCTCGTCAAATTAAACGACAGAGACTGGAGGGCTTTCTGCAGGCTTTCGGTATGCTTTCACCCCTCCGTCTCTAAGAGGACGAGGCAGGCCGACGACAAACACTGCTGCTCACACATACAGAGAGTAGTGTGTGGGGGGGAGGGGGGCAAAAAAAAAAAAAAAACACACTTCAATTATGCCATATAAAATGGCATCAGCTCTCAACCCTCTACTTCAGGAAATTAAATTTCAAAATGGACCACGGTTACGGCAGCAAAACAAAAGCGCTTGATGATTAAGGGTGGATTTTAATAATGCCAGGTTTTCTACACAGGTCTGCAGAATATGGAAAATGAATGTAATAATTTTCAGGTCTTGAAAGGTTAGTGAATTGAACCCAAAAAAAAATGGTATGAGGCATAAACTTTTTCATTGATGGTATCTGATGAATTTAATGAAGTAACTGAAGCCACCTTCTGATGCATTGTTGTTGTTGTGTATCAGTACAAGCAAGATGTTTTAATAGAGATACGGCCAAACTGTAAAGCATCCAAACAGTCATGAGAACGTTCCAGGCTTTTTGGACGTCCATGTTAGATGTACTCCAACATTAAATAGTAACATCCTACATTTTGGTGAAGAGCAAAACAAAGCCCACAGACATTGTTTTAAAAATTACGTTTCTTTTAAGCGGGTAGGCACACAAACACACACACACACGCACAAAAAGACATCACCGGTTTCGGCTTCCACACCCCTCAGCTGGGAGAATAATTGCTCCAGGAAGTTGATGGACTGTCAGGAGTCACACAAGCTTGTTTCCTCTGTTCTCTTTTCTTCCTCCTCTCACTTGGCGACACAGACAGACGCTACGGAAACACCTTGTGTTCGCCGTGCGCGGAGATAAACTGCATATTGCATTCTGTTTCAAGTGTTACAAATCTCTTGCAATAATATAATAAAAGATGTATTATTCATTGCTCCTACAGTGATGGAGGGGAGTGGGTGGGTGAAATATGCATAGGGCGCGCGTGCTATTTCAAAAAGCCAACGTCGGGGCGATGTGTGACGGGTGATGAGGGAGCGACGCGCCGCTTCTCCGGTGCCATCTGAAGCTGGAGAGGGGAGATAAGTTGAGCGAGGATGACACGGCCAGTTTCAAGGCCCACTTCATGGCTGGTGAAATGAGCACAATACTTGGAAAGAGCGGGATGCTGGTGTAAATAAGCATAAATTTCCAATCTACTGTATGATGAGAATCCATTTGTGGTCCCCAGGTGTGACAAACAAAAGGTTTGGATGTGCTGTTCCAGATCTGTCTAACTGGTTTTGCTTTATTTCCCATTGAAATAGGGTGCGCGGGGGAGAGCGGGATTGGGGTGGTGGGGTTGCCAACTGAGTAATTTTGCTGCCTGCACTCTGCAGAGGGTATAATTGCAGACCTTAAAAATACCCATTCTGCTTTGGCATGTGTGAAAAGCTTCAGGGAGGGGGGAAGGCAGAAATTACCATTCATGTCGATAGAGAAGCGTGTGGTGTGCTTGTATTTACATGTGTGGGACAAGCATGGATGCACTTCAGAATGAGGTGTTTATAGAACAGTAGCACAAATACTAGTGTACATATATATTAATGTAGAGGAATAGAGAGAAAAACAATGTTCCCTTTGTTTCATTCCAAGAAAGCTCATCATGACAGAGTATATTTATGAGGTAGCGTAAAACGCACTATATTTTTTGGGAACATATTCTATTTTATGTTGGTGATTTCCAAGTGTTTTTCTATTGGCCCGGGGGCCTGTGTGAATGAGTAATAGACAGAGTAATGGCTTCATCCTCGCCCAGCTAAATTTGTTTTTCTTCCTTGTGCCTTGCAAATACAAAATAAGAGGAAAAAAAAAACTGCCAAAAAAATGATAAATAGTAGCCTACCAATTACTTTGGCATCACCATATTCAGGAATTTATGTTTACATTATCAAGATGTACTACTGCGCTGCATGACAACACCTTGCCACAAAAACAAATGGCATTTACATTTCCTCTGGGTGGCGGCTCGGTGCAGGTTCCTATTCATTTAGCCAGTTTCTCTCCTGAAGTAATGGGAGGCCCTGACCTAGAGCCTCTCTGTCAGCCCATTAGAGAGCGTGGAGAGCATTGCACCAGCGCCTATGCTGTTCTGCCACTCACAAACACCCCCTAGAATCAACACAACAAGCCCAGAATGCTA
>OMNM01050000.1:14462-29194 GCA_900302745.1 Parablennius parvicornis | reverse complement strand
TGTCTGGAGACATTTTGGAAATCCAAATTTCCAGTGGCTGAGAATGTGAATGTGTGTTATCGTCTTTTTCTGTTTTACTCTGTGATGGACTGAAGGCCAGTACCAGCCACTACATCCCTAAGCCTGGTTGAAACAGTGTGGAAGATGGATGGATGAATGGATTGGTACAAGGATTGCCGAGCGCATCAGCAGAGAAATTCATAGCATGTACTTCATTAGGCAAGGATCCTTTCAAATGGATTTTCATTCATTTTCCTTTAAAAGACTCACAGAATTAATTGCTGGCTGAAACCTTACATCACACCCAATCTTTTATGCGGCCAATTAACCACAATGACCTCACACAGCAGTCCTCTCAACCTGATGTTTTCACTCCTGCATCACCATGTCACACATGGTCAAACAGAAAAAAAAAAAAAAAATACAAAAATACAAAAATAAAATCCTGTCTTCAGATGTCCAGAAATGATCTAAATTCACTACAACATTTACACGATGTGAGTGGCAGGAGTGACTCTATTGGTAATAGTGGAAATAGGCCAATCAAGGATAGAGGTTGGCAATAATTGGAGTGGAATAAGCGCAATGAGACAAAGAGATAGAACCAGAGCTGGTTTAATGGTTTTGAACTACTTTGCTATTGACAATAAGTCAAATCATGATGTGGGTTAATACTGATAATCAATTGTGCTGGTTTACATTATGTAGCTCACCACTTCTACTATACAGAGCAAAATCAAACACTCTGCCAGCCAACTTCGAAAAAAAAAAAAGAAACCCATTAGGTAGAATGTAGCACTTTCAGCATACTGATGGCAGCGGCCAAATCAAACTGAATGTCCATTATGGAAGAACAAGCAGCAAATTAGACCAGCACTATGGTGTGTGAAGGGGTATAGGCAATGAAACATCCACAGAAGTGAACGTTGCACCACAGAGGGGATCTGAGAGATCTTTGAACCCTTGGCGGCACGGAGAGGGAATGGTGTTTGCTCCCATCGACTAATTTAATTAACACCAACACAGAGAACTTCATTAAACAGTTCTCAGTTCATTAATAAAAATGAATCCGACTGGGCATGAGCGCACATGAGATAAACATCAACACACAACACAGAAACAAGTATTTGACACAGCAACATTCAAGCAGTATTGGAATCGTTCAGAGGAACTTACGGGTTGCCATAGTCCCAGACAACGCACTGAGGATCTGATGTACCCTGCAAGATAGAGACGGGTGGGGGGGGAGGGGAGAGAGAGAAGATAAGCTGTTATTGCCAGTCGGGAGGATGAGCGAAGGAGGGAGGCAGAGGGAGGACTGAGCAGCTCCGTGCCAAAGAAGAGAGAGTGATGCTGCATGGGCGGTGGAGAGAGGTAAACAGACAATGAAAGAGAAGGATTGAGATGGACGGCGGGGAAGGGAGAGATGGAGAAGGAGTCATTGTCAGAGGACAAAGCGGCAAATAGATGCTGCTGCTGCAGAAACAGAGGAGGTGTATGAGCTATGAATGGAAACAGAGAGAGACAAGCCATTTTTTGGATACTAACATGCAGCAAGTTATAGTCATAAACATCCTGCAGTGGGAAAAAAAAAAAAAAAAAAAAAAAAACATTCAGTCTTAAAGTACAACCACAGTGAAAAAATAAACTGTAAAGAGGCAATCTAAATTGAAGAAATGGCTCTTTCTCAGTGTGTTATATCTCGGGAAAGTGCTCTTATCAACATGCAAAAAAAAAACATTTGCGCAAACCTCAAAATAGACTTATCGCTGGTGATTTGCTGTCACCTCGGTCCTAATCCATCGACTTGTTGGAGCTTAAGGCAAATCATTGAGGGTCGAATGGCAAATGAATCATGTGGTAATCAAAGCTCAGCGGTGTGCAATGGTGAAGGAAGACTCGCCACGACTCAATCAGCTAATCAATTGGGGAAAATCACTATCTTTAACTGACTCATCACAACTTGTTCCACTGGTGATCCTCAGTGATCTCCAAATCGATTACCTCAAAATGGATCTTCGATGTGTGTTCAACCTGTGGACCAAGTGTGGTGTCGAATTGGGATTTACGTGAAAGTTGGGCATGCGATTCCCTTCTTACATGTCACTCCTTAGTCAAAGTGATGATGAACCTCAAGATACTGACAAAATAGGGCATTGTCATTCCTGGCTAAGGATGGGCAGACCTCTGGTTGAATGATTGTGGCTGAAAAGCCATTCATGTGTTGTGCTCATCTAAAAGAAAATGAATCATTCTCTTGTCAGTCTGTTGATGCCTTCTCAGCCCTGCATGAAAAGCACTTTGCCTTTGAGCTCCCCCTTATGGCAAAGGGGATAATAGCAGTAACGCCACAGCCAGACTGCTGCGTCCATTGTGGAAAAAAAGAATACGTCTACTCAAGACTTATTGCAGCCTGAGGGGGAAATTGAAGAAATTACTTCTGAATGAAAAGCAAACATTTTGGGGCATATAAACAATGTATTTTAATAAGCAGAAAATGGATTGAAGGGGGTTGAGGCCTCATTCAAGCCCGTGCTGTGAGGATTTATTCCTCTCAAGGCAAGGTCATTCTTCCCTCTCTGAACAGTTCATCACTGATCTCTCATGAATAAGTGGATCCAGAGGTCTTTGCATGACTGGACTTCAGAGGACGAGATGATGCAACGTTTATACACACAGGATCAGAGGCTAGGTGACGCCGATTGATGGATGGGGGGGGAGCTTTGTTCTGCCTCACGTGCAGACCGTCCTCATCGACGTTAGATGTCCCTGGGATGCATTAGTGTAGCGGGCACAGTTAGCATTCGACTATCAATCAGCGAGCTCTGGTGCCCGACACTGTGCACTCCCGTAGCGTCTGCCAGTACCTTCCATTAGGTTATACTACGGTCTACTGAACCGATGTTTTCAAAAGGAGCAACACTGCGTCTGTCCTTTTAACAGATGTATTAACAGATAGCAATAATAGCGTCAACTTGAGCGGTATCGGTCTCTGATAAAGAACAGTTGTTTTATTTTGTTTTTTTCAGGTTATTCAACAGCTTACGTGGAAATGGATTTTGGAACATATAAATGTATATAAATATATATAGATGGCGAGCTAATCAACAGAATTGAGCTAATGCATGAGAACATGTCTGCTATTATAGGGAGACTTTTAAGTCTTCCACTTCACATCCGAGACTATAGAAAACACACATTAGAAAATGAAAGGGAGCAAATACGAAGTGCTCTTTGACTGATGAATCTAACTGAGATTACAATGGCATTACTAGAAAGCCTAACGGGTCGCGTCTGGAAAGCTAACCAGAGCTGCCATTTATTATTAAAAAGGCTTAATGAAGAGGGTGTGTGCGTGTGTGGCAGTACTTGGCACATCGTACACTAGTCTACTATAGGAACATGTGGCTTTCTGGTCTCCTGCTCCCATTACTATATAAAACACCCATCAGAGCACCAGGGGGTATCTGAACGGAGCAGATGCCCTCTTAGAAGATATGATCCTGCACTAAAATGTAGAGATAAAACATGGTAATCATGTATGCACGTACTTTGATGTTTGTATGTCTGAAGAATAATGTAAAATCAAAGTTTATCAATGCTTTAGCTTGATGTCATTATTAAAGAGATGATGACAACGATGATGATAAATAGAAGAGTGAGCATGTTGACAATGACACCAACAGGATGATAGGTGTGCAGATTCAAAATGATTAAGGTTACGATTTTGCTGACTTTGCTGAGACCAACACGTCACACCAATAATGATTGATGTCGTTAGTGTTGAGCTCTCTATGTTGCATTGAATTCTCAAGCATGGATTTCTAACAACAAGCAATTAGCTATAACATTGTGACACCTGCATAATATTTTGTATGTTTTTTTTTTTGTTTTGTTTTTTTTCTGTCAAAACAGTCCTGAATCATACAATTGTTTTCACAGCTTTTCCTCTCTTAACACTTCTGATAGTGACTCGTGCAGACCAGAATCACCCTACAAGAGCTGCGGTTTTGAAGACACTATAAGTCATAATTCAGCCATTTTTCCTGCTAATTACAAATTAACAATGGCGGGAAAATTTTCATTGGCTCCCTAATATATCCCACTCCTACAGAATTCTGCAGGTTTCTAACCTTATTGCAACTATTACTATGATTATTAGTAGGCACATTATGCTGCACATCATATACTGTATTTTAGGTACTCTGGGCCTGTAGGAGATAAATAAACAAAGTAAACCAAGAATGGAGATGTTGTTCTAGTAGGCAGGCCAAAGCTTGGCATGGAGGTGATGTAAAAACGTGGACATGATCCAACATTTTGCTCTCTTGGAAAAATGCCGTTTTGATCATCACATCATTTTCTACTGCAGTTTCTTTCATTTTGTTGGTAGCTGTAGCCTACAGCTGTTTCAGACGGTCATCTTAGACTGTCTCTGGTGTCATATCTGTAAAAACAGCATATTGATGTAAGCTATAAGCAGTGATCATCATGGTCGGGTGGATCAAACTTCAGTTTATGATGAAGTCATTTGGAGCTGTTATTAATGGGTGTGCTACACTTGTAGATTCACAACAGACAGGGAATTTGCTCACAGCAATGTGAAGGCAGCTTAAGTGTTTGTGATGCACGACACAAAAGGGTCTTGTAGTCTGGATGTCTGCTGCCTCCATTTCCAGAAACCCTCGTTTGTCTTTCTTTATCTCACGCTAAAGTCATATTTGAAAATTTATACGAACAAGATTACTAAATCATTTGCCTTTCAAGCAGAACAACAACAGCCTCAGATGCACCGGTGTTTTGTGTACGAGCATCTGCCCTGCTCATGCCTTTTCCCCTCTCTGTGCTCCACTGAGTGGCAGAGTTGCTTGTCCCTCAGTGGGAGTCTCCGGTGTGTCACGCCGAGCAGCATGCTAAGATCAGCATTAAGACATCATCCTCCAGACAGCGAGTGCACAGACTGCTGTACCCTCACTTCGTCAGTTGTGTTAAATAGCAGATTAATAGGACGATAAAAGACAGGGGTATATCGAGGAGATGTCATAATTATGGAATGAATCAGCGGTTTAAGACAAGAGGATGGAGTAGTGGGTTATGGAAAATGAATATAAAAATCCTGTTAATGAAACAAAGTGCAATAATTCTGACCCTCGGGTCTTAGTTGACTCAGCAAGAGACTGATTGCACTGGAAGATTTTAGTATATGTCTGTGTGAGCGCGTATAAATGTGTGTGTGTTTGTGTTGTCTGGAGAGAACCATAAAATATTCAACATTATTTTCAAAACTGTGCCCACCTTCACGCAGCAGAATATCTAATGAAACCCACATCTTATTGAGGTCGGGAAGTGTGCCTCTCATTAAACCAGTACTTAGTCCTTTCCACTGAAGACACCCCATGAGTCGTTTATAATAACACACTCCACCGTAATATAAACCGAATAGGTGCCAGGAGACGCCGCGGTATAAGAAAGTCAAAAAGGTCTGCATTTATTCAGGCAATTCACCCAGCACTATGGCACTTTATAGCATGCAGCACTTTGCGTTTCATCTGAACTCAGGAAGCATAGGTCAGCTGGGAAAGGAGGGTTTCCTGAAAGCCCCGGCCAACACTTAGCCTAAAAGTATACTATAAGAATAAAAAACCTTGGGCAGAGCTTCATTTGGAAAAAAAAAAAAAAAAAAAAAAGGATATCTTTTGACTCAAGAAGCACACTTCAGTTATCAAAGGAGGATAAAAGATGCTTCCCGGTGGTTAGTTTGAATGACTATTGTTGTGTATTGTCGATTTGCACAATGAAATGATTACTTAATTTAATATTATTGAAATAGTCAAGACTTGTTGAGCATTGAAGGCATTATGACACTAACTTTTTTCTTTTTTTTAAGAAAACTGATGCTGGATTACCAACTATAAATATGTATTTCCTTTAAAAGACCTTTCTGCATTTTGGTATTGTTGATTTATCTTTTTTTTCATAAATTTGTCTTGCAGTTCTCCAGAAGATGGAGCATCTTCCTCCAATCACATAATGATCAGGTTAACTTAATGGCTGAGCGCTAAGATATGCATACATTATGAGAGTACGTCTTGGGCCCTGTTTAGACGGCGTTACAAGTGCAAACAAATATTTTTAGCAGTTTAATTTCCGAAAAATTTTGTGTTTACACAGTGACAATTTGAAAACGATGTCTGTTTCTACAGAAATGGCAGAAACACTGGCAACGATACAGCTTTCATATTTGGCCATTAGGTGAAGCTGTTTGTTGTTTTTGTTATGAAGGCACAGGACAATTCCAAATAAAGAATAACAATTGCAGGTACACGGACGTTCGTACGGACAGACAACAAAGTTAGATTACTATTACGAATAATTCTCAACTATAAAACTACAAAGTCGCATGAGAATATGGACCGGGGGTGGTGACACGCTGGAAGCTGCCATTTTGGTTAATGTTGACCTACTAGCGCATGTGCAGAAGAACAGTTTATTTTGTGTAGCTTTATTGAAGCAAATGAAAATCACATGAATCTTTTTTTTTTTCTTTTTTTTTTCGAGTTACTAGTTATGCTTCCTATAGACTATAGTCTAACAAGCTTATTAACTGGCATGCTGTCCGGATTCCATAAACCTGATGAAACTTTATTCAGGTGAGTAAATAAGCTGTTTTATGCATAATGAGACGCTGCTGTTAAATGTTGAGCAATATTATGATGTTTCTATGTGAGAAGCTCATGTTTACTAACAGAAAGTGGCGAGACTTCTACTTTTCTATTAGAAACAGGAATACAACAAATACTGTGAGGTTGTGAGGTCAAAAAGCATTATATGCATGTTGCACTCTTTCATAGGAGAACAAATGCCTTTTATGAAATGATTCCTTGAAACGAGTTTGAATGACGTTAAAGATACAAGATTCAAAAAAAAAAAATTCAAGTGTTCAATAACAAACAATAATCACTTGTCAAACACATAAACCCTTTCAAAGACATTCAAATATACCAAAATACATACTTGAAAATCCATGAGATTAAGACACTCAAACACACAAAAAAAAACTACAATTCTTAAACATAAAGGAATACAACAAACGGCTCTCAATACCTTTCTTTTGACAAACAGTGGTATTTTCTGTAAGTGCACTGAGCCCACCACAGATTTAAGTTTCCAGGATTTCTTAGGTGAAAACATTAAAATCCAATTAGGCATTGAATCAACCTCCGAGGAAGCAAAACGGCAGCTTAATACGGCTCCTTTCAGCTGAGCATCGAAGAGTGGCCGACAAATTGTCCTGGATAAGCAGCCAGTATTTGCACTGCATAAACACAGTGAGGTCTCACACTTACAGGGAGCAACTGTTTTCTTTTTTCTCTCTCTCTCTCTTTCTCTCACTCACATTTAAAAGCGGCGACAGCTCCACCACCACCATGGGCTCACTGGGTTGTGGCTCCGGCCGTACTGTTACAGTCAGGATCTTGGAGTTGATCATTGCAGGAGGACTGAAAGAGACAAACACACAAAACAAATATGAGAAAAGGAAATAAGTCTATTGCGCCTATTTTAAAACGTGTTTTCATATTGAAAAAAAAAACAAAAAAACAATTAAGGAGATATAAATAGAGCTAAAAAAGATGGTTTAGTAAAAACAGAAATCAAGACCTTTTAACATTCAGCTGAGCTATAGGGTGAAGAAAGGGTTTTAACAGATCCAGCTCATCCACAATCAAGAGCAGTGACCTGAAAAAAAAAGGGCCCTGGGCCAATGCAAACACCATATTACAGTGGCCTTTTGACACCATGGTTTTTTTGGAATTCTATTTTTTTGCAAGTTCTCGGCAAGTCCCATTAGGCCTGCAAACCCTGAAAGCCGACTGTGCAGTTTTGAAAGTACACAACAGAGGGAAAGCTTTTCAGACTAGAAATTCAGCTAAAACAGAGCACAGAGAAGAATAAGAGAAAGTTGGACAATTGGATCTTGGAATTAGGGGGAAATCGGGAAAAAAAAAAAAAAAAAAAAAAAAAAAAAAAAAAAAAAAAAAAAAAAAAAAAAACAACAACAAAAAACCCCAAAAACAGTAGCTATTAAAAGACTCAGTGCACTTGCTTCTACGGTATGAATTGCGCGAGGCTGAATTTCTTCTCCCGTTATCGTATAATCTGTCTTTGTGTATGACACTCATGGGATTATGAGTGAGACGCATCGTCATGTTTTATGTTACCTTTGAAGAGCGTGCATTTACATGGCTTCCTATTTTAATTGCACTGCTCCAAGACTGATATTAATCACTTTAATGCCTTCAGATTTGCAAGGACCGTGAACATTTACGCTTTGTACAGCTTTAATCTGTAGTCCATCTCTTTTATAGATTCTTTTACAGCCTTTTATGTGTATTTAAAGCATCTTTGATTAGTGATACCAATCATTTGTTTTGGGGTTTTTTTTCTCTATTATACAGAAACAAACAACCTTTTTTTCCCCTGAATACCTTGCAAAACAGTGTTCACAGGTTTGTCATCCCCATTACAATTCTAATCTGCTGGTGGTCTGGGATGTGGCTTGTTAGCAGGTCCAAAGCAGAGGATTAAAAGCTGTATTATAATTACCAAAATGGGAATAGGTCGACATTGAGCTGGCGCACTGGGGAGGCTCATCACTTAAAGCGTGTGCATAATCCTGCCCAGAGGAGACGGCCACACACTCTATGGTTTTAAGTTTTACATGCTGCTACAGCATCCGCCCTCAACAAGGTGCAGCACTTTGCATCTGAACCCTCTATTAAACCCTTCACCTTATCTGCCAGCGAGTGAGTGACTGACCCCCGCTTGAACTCAGGTGGGAGTCTGTTCAGACTTCCAGCCATATATGTCTCAATGTAAAAGTCATCGCTTATGATTAATTCACTTGCTTTAACACTTCAACTACTGGTCATGCATCTGAAAGTATGGAGATGCATTTTTCATGGGAAAAATGTGAACTAGGTGGTGGAGATTAACCTGACGTACTGTAATCCCTAATGCACATTTTTTTTGTTTGGATTTTTTTGTTTTATTTTTTTATGAACTGCTGTTCTGTTTCAGGGTTGCTTCGAGAAGGTGGAGGAATGGCTGGACGATAACAAGCATCTGCTGGGAACCATAGGCATGGTCATCTTGGTAGTACAGGTAAATTTTGCCATTATTGCTCATGTCTTTCCACCTTTTTTCTTTTCTTTTCTTTTAAGGTATATTACTATTAAGGTAGCAAAATGCCAAGTGCAGGGGTGCTGTCAAAGTCATTTTAGTTCAGCAGGAGCAAGCCAGACCAGCAAAATAGTGCCATAATAACCTTTACATTTAAACTTTAATGGTTTGTGGGGTAAATGTGAAGAAAATAAGTAATATAAGATTAAATTATTTTTTGTATGTGATATTATGTTATATTATGTAGAGAAACTTGTTTTGTTGTGATAGGGTATGTATGTATAAGCTTTGCTTCAACCTACACCCTTTCGGCTGAATGAATTCACAATTGAGTGTTATTTGTTTTGTATTGTTTTCTTTTTTATTTGTGAAGATGGCCGAAATAAAATTCGAATTCAATTCGAATTCAACATTTGTTTGTGAAACCAAACAATTACTACCAAAAATGACTACAATCCCAAATTAAAGAAAGTTTGATGAAGCCTTCTGGTGCAAAATACAGTGAAATGTAGTGGAAAATGTGCTGTTTCCACCTAAGAAATGTGATTAAAATGATCAATTTTCTTTAACATATTCACAATTTGCTTGGTGGTTTGGTCCGATTGGAGCCTCTTGCTTGCCAGTTTTGTAATGAGATGTCTATCACTCTTGTTCTCCTGTGTTCATGTGGAAACTATTATATGAGTAATATTTGTGCGTCTGTGATTAATTCTTTTTAAGCATACTTAGATTAGAAACAAACTTGAGGGTGACTGTGGCTCAGTTGGTGGAGCTGATTGTCTTCCAATCCAATGTCCTTGATTAAGTCTCTGATGGAGACTAAGCACCTTGCATGGCAGCCGTAGTTATTAGTGTGTGAACCAGTGCATGAATGTGTA
This sequence comes from Parablennius parvicornis, assembly GCA_900302745.1. Classification (NCBI taxonomy): domain Eukaryota; kingdom Metazoa; phylum Chordata; class Actinopteri; order Blenniiformes; family Blenniidae; genus Parablennius; species Parablennius parvicornis. The sequence continues at coordinate 19,136 of OMNM01050000.1, read as the reverse complement.
AATGTAAAGCACTTTAACACTGTTAAAGTGGCAAAAATTGACTGTATAAGTGAATTCCACTTACGTATTTGAGTGTGCATATCAAAATGTGTGTAATTAGATGCATACATGTGCAATGCAAATCGGTGGCATGCGTACACAGAGATATAATCTGTAAATGTTTCTGCCTGCGCCTGACACAGGCCTCGCAGTCAGCTCTTTTCACAAATGGATTTTTGCTGATGTCCTGGTGTGACCGGAATTTGTCCCTAACTCGAGTTGTATTTGCCCTCAAGGTGCCCTGGCATGCTCATGTCTGTCAGGCTGCGTGACCTTTGGTCTGCACCAACATCTCCTCAGCCATATAACACTAAGTAGCACTGGGGAAGAAACACACCATTACAGAAACTTGGATGGGACTTGGCTGGATAAATGTGAGCCTGCGAGTCCAGACTGGTGGATGAATCTGTGTCGCAGCAGAAGTGAAGCAAAATCCATTTGTAAACATGCCGCCAGGTGAAGATGGAAGTCAGGACACACGCCAAAACATGTTAGACATTTATAAAACCACACACGACAAATCAAAACAGATCTCATTATAGACCTATATAAATCTAAATACACTTCCCACATACATGCACAACATGCTGGTGTTCTTAAATGAACTCCATTGAAACTTGTGCATTTGCGGGTCTTGTTTTGCTTTATATTTACAGAGTTATTAAACCTGCGTTGAGTTGGCATTGTGAGCATCCGCACAACTTGAGATATTGAAGCCCCTCTGCTTTGCACCTCAATTGCGTGTTGAAGAATCAAAGCCACTTGGTATAATGCCAAGCAGACAGTAGTCAGGCATAAGGCATCATCAGAAGACTGGAGAGTAAGAGATGCTGAATGTAGAGGAACAGGTACAGAGTTGCGGATTAAATCGTCTGTGGGGAGTGGGTGATAGATATTCCGCTGATGGTGCCGTTTCTCTTTAGGTTCCAAAAACTACACTTCACATCCATCCTCTCTTTATACAGTTAGCATCTCACTTTCACACTCTTTGCAGTTTGTTTTTTTCCCCTCCCACTTAGAAGTTTGTGTTCCAAAAGTGTCTCCAGACAGAACAAAGCCAAAGTTACTTTTCGCCATGTGTTGGCATAATTTTGACTGCCACACCGTATTGTGTTTATTCATCCCTGTCAGCCAATATAACAACTGTACAAATGTTAGCTGCAGCTACACGGCAGTGAGCTGTCTGTGTGTGTGTGCAGACTTGTCTGCCTAACATTTGTGTGACGACGCAGATGATGACTGATCTCAGCAGTCACCAGAAACTCGGTTCATCCCGTTCTGTTCCCTCCAGTCTTTCTTCTTCTTTTCTTTTTTCCCACTGTAGTCTCTGTAGAAGTCTGCGATAAACAAGCTTGATGAGGGCCGCGCAGTGGTGTAGTGGTTAGAGATCCAGCCTCACAGCAATACTTCATATATTGTAATATTATCTGGGCTGCCTCTCATCCTTCTCGACTTAATCAAATACTTCTAAGACGTAAAAAGAAAAATGATCTCATATTCAACAAGGCAAGAGTCAAATACACCTCTGTTTAGAAATTCCAAACTTTTACCAGTTTATCTGGTTATACTCTACAAACATGCATATTTATGTTTAGATTCATTAATGTATTTCTTAAATAATGACAGATACTTTTCACAACTTTTCCCTCTTCTCACCAGACGTTCATTCCGACCTAACAAGGAATTCAAGACTTTTATTTACCGCTTTGCTGTACCTCCAAACATCATCTCTTGTCAAATTCTGCGCACCCAAACTTTGACATTATCTTGGGCAATCACTTGAAAGGCCTCTTTAAGGCTAAATTATTTAACCATCCCCTGTCCAAATAGGATCCCACTGATTCTGAATAGACATGTTTTGTGATTAGATGACTGTTAGCTTTCTCTGCACGTTGCTTCTTCATAGTCATTATTTTTCTTGTCATTAAGTTCCCTTATTGTGCTAAATTCACTTCATAATGGTTTTCTAACAGTATAATAGCCTGCCCCATAGCCTGCGTATGAGGACCCAAAAGTGAAAAAAGTCTGTCATCTCCCTCCCCCAATGTGTGCTCAGACAGACGAGTCAGTGATTTTCCCTTTATGATGTCATGCAGGGAAATAACCACTCCCCCTGGTAGTGGATTTTCCGTTTGACCGTCCCACAGGTAGACGAGCTCTGCCTGCTAAAATTATGTGCAGGAGTCATTTTTTTTCTCCATGCTGCTGAAAAACAGGCATGCAGTAGGTGTGGACCGACACAGCTCATTAGCATTTAAAAGGACAGACACAGAAACATGCCTGTTCTCAATAGAGCTCACTAGAGGGACTTTTAGACGGGCTGAAATTCCAGACCAAGGCGTGATTTGGGGAAATGCACTATGAATGCAATGTTGTTTGACCTCTGACACTGATTTCAAAGGTTTTAAAAATGGTATAATATGGAACCTTCAAGGTAATTTGTATGACGAAAAATGAAAAAATAACATGACGGTCCCGGTTTGTGTCCAGGTTTTGGCTTTCTGTGTGGTAAATGCATGTTCTTCGTGTGCATGCAGGCATTTCCTACCTTAATCATGAGGCCTGTAAACTTGTTTGTGTGACTTTTTCACTCAGTTTGCCTTGTGATTGTCAGCTGGGATTCACCCACCAACATAATGTTATATTTCACAGCTGAGCAAGAGGCAATAGTAATACTGCTGCAGCTTGAAGGTCGAGGTCCTGATACAGATTCAAACCCGCTGGGTACATCCTGTCTGAAGCTCTCCCCGTAAATCCAAAACCAGCAAAAATCTTAACAAATCAAGAGACTTGATTACCCCTCAGATAAATATGTGAAAATTACCTTCTGTTTATTCATTGCTCCCTGTATGACAGACCAAACTTTCTTTAATTTGCGCATCATTGGGCGAATGTTTTCACACCACATTGTGAATTCACGGCGCGATCTTTGTGTACAGAGTTTTGCTCTGTTCTTGGGTCAGCCTCGACAACAATAGCTGCCTGTGCAGTCTCATTCCCCGCAGTGCACATTTTCCCTTGCTCTGCTTTGAACAGTCCTTCTCGCTTTATTTCCTTTCCCACCTTGATATGTCTGTGACTGTGCTCACGCAAGAGCAGTTTTCAGTTTGCTAATCCTTGAATGCTCGCCTCATTCAAAGCACAGTGGCCTCAGTAGGAAATCTCCTTGTTGAGTTTTGTGATATTCTGCGCAATTTTAAATGTCCTTAGGAAAAAAGAAAAGAAAAAAAAAAGATGATGCTTGAATTAAAGTTTCCAGCCACATCAAAAAAGAAAAGTGTCTGTCTGCCATCTACACTATTTTCCTCGGCATGCAGAGCACTGACAAAGACAATGTTTGAAGACTGATCAGGTTTGACATTATTTAATTATATATTTCTTTCTCAGCACACACACACATTTCACACTTTGGATTCAGGAGAGAGGAAGGGACCCCATCAGACCTCAACCTGTCAGATTACCAAACTCAGAGGCAAGGTGGATGACATGCATCATGAAAAGCTGATGCCTCGCAAGTCTGCAGTGTTACATAATAGCCAGAGGCACTTAGAACCGGTTATGAATGATTTAGACTCGCTGTATATGACAGACTTGGGCAACGGCCTGTACATATATCTTCACTCACTCTGGTTTTCACCTAGAAAAGAAAAAAAATCTCAGCAATATTTGGATATTCTTAAGCAGGGATGAGTGATTGAGTCTTGGAGAGTCCTGCAGGAGTCTTTATGGCTCAGTCAGGCTGATTGGAGCGGACAACAGAAACTTTCCGAGCTGCAAAGATGAGCCGCGTTTAAATAATTAGGCTGGTCCTGAAGGCAGTTTTTTTTTTCCGTTGGTCCAAATTCCCTCTTAGCTAGATGTTTACCTCATATGCTGCTTCATGTTTCTGACTGACAGTGGCTTAAGGTGGCATTTTCCTCTGAATTAGGTTTGACTGAAAAGTGAAATCAGCAGTTTTCCCAGGCTAATCAGGTACTATAAGAATCTCCAGTGGAGTCCACAGTTCCTTTTATTATCATTATTATTGTTATTATTATGAACTCTGCACCATACAGTACTTTGCACTTTCCCAGCCAAGCCAACTTTGCAACATAATGGTTTTAGGATCAGCCTTGTGACTCTGTTTGATGTAGAAATATCAGGGGTAATGGAAACTTCAAAGAGATAGCTGGCTACTTTGATTCAGTGGCATCTCAATTTACTTCATTGGAGTAATGCTTGCACACGCTGTACTTTTTTTTTGTTTTTTTTTTTTACTCCCACCACAAAGATTCCAGATCCTCATTTGAAGGCCATTTGAGAGAAGAAGAGGGAAAAAACAAAATAAAAAATCACCACAGGATTCATTGTTCATCAAAAAAACAATGCGGCCAAAGGCATCGAACATCAAATAGACTGCTCTTCAGAAAGAAAAGAAAAAAAGGCATATACACCATATGTACTATATAGAAATCATTGCATCCTTCTTGTCTCCTCTGCAGCTCCTGGGCATGGCGTTCTCCATGACACTGTTCCACCACATCCACAGAACGGGGAAGAAGTACGACGCCTAGCCTTGGGCAGTGGCACCCAGCGGAGAGGAGCCCCACTGCCTGATGGGATAAGACTCTGATTGAAACATCCGTGCTTCCCACT